>JASSUY010031121.1:0-19399 GCA_032466535.1 Forpus xanthops | reverse complement strand
CCGGTACGTGGGGAGGGCGGCCCGGGTGCTCCCGGTAGGACCCGCGGGGCAGGGCCGTGGGGATCGGGAGCTGTCGCCTTGCTGCGGGGCCGGGGTTGGGCAGTACCAGGGCGGAGGGGCCCGCAGGGTGGCTGCGGCCGGCCCCGGGGCTGGCAGCGGGTGCCCGCCGAGCTCGGAGATGTGACGAGGGGTTTTCTGTTCTCCTTTCCCGGCTCAGGGTGCGCCCAGGCTTTTAAGCTGACTCACAGCCCCAAGTAGGTCAGTGTCTGCTGGGCTGGAGCCGGGTTCTACCGGTGCTTTCTGTCGATAACACATCTGGGAGTCGCCTATGGAGCCTGGGCTGGCCAAGCGCTGGGCTCCGGGATGGGAGAAGGGCTTGGGGCATGAGGCTCGTGTTTACACTGGATTTGATGCATGACAGACCGCATTGGCAACGTCAGCAGCAAAGCAAAAACCAAAACGGAGCTTTTGTGTCTACATTGAGGGCCTAAATTCTGCAAGTGGCCTTGAATTAGAGCTTGGGCTTTAGCTTCGCAGTGTCTCTAGGGAGTCTTGCTATGTATGGCTCCAGTTTTAAGACCTGGCTTTAATGAATGCGCATCCATTGGAGTTAACTGTCAGACTTGCAAACCCTGATGCTGTCTTAGGAGCAAGTGTGTCAAACCCAGTACTGGCAGCTCCCGAGCCCCCCAGGGTGCTGGGTGGATGCTGCACATCCCATGCAGGCAGTGGGTGGCCCTGGCCCTGCCGCTGGCAGCGTATGCCAGCCAAGTTGACAAGTCAAGTGGGAATGGGAGTTGCCAGTGGCTCATGGGCCGACTCACTCGGTATTGTGTGGAGCCACAAAATTGCAGGGTATGTGAAATACCTGCGTGTGGAGCGTGTAAAAGGGAATGGAGTGTTTCTTCCTCTGAGGCAATGCAAGGACGGGCATCTGGGTATGTGTGGGCAGTCATTTTTGAGTGACAGCTGGGGCTGAAATAGGATTTTTCCACTCTTTTCTGTAATAAAATGAATGAACCAAAATTCTGTGGAACAGGGAAAGCATCCCTTTTCTGAGGAAACCTCCTTTTTTCCACTGTGCTCCTGCCTGCCTGCCTTCAGTCTCCAGCATGCATGCATCTGTGTGATAACATTAACATCTCCCCTCTGCAAACCCTTCCCTCTTGGTGACTCAAGCTGTATGATAGCACCGTCCCAGACAGCCCAGTGTGAGTCAAAGGCTGCTGTTGTTCTGCTCTGCCTGGCTCCCTCTGCTTTGGGCATGAAGCTGGGAGGGACAAGCAAAAATGAAGTCATCAGGTGTTAATTTTAGAGCCAACCTGTACATATTGCAATGATCCACACGTTACAGAGCAGCTCTGCTCTGGAGCCAGGCTGACAGAGCTGGGATGGTTCAGTCTGGAGAAGAGAAGGCTCTTAAGGGGAGACCTTAGAGCAGCTCCAGTGCCTAAAGGGGCTACAGGAAACCTGGAGAGGGGCTTTGGACAAGGACAGGTAGGGGAAGGACAAGGGGAATGGCTTTAACCTGACAGAGGGGACATTGAGAGCTCTTAGGCAGAAGCTCTTCCCTGTGAGGGTGCTGAGGCGCTGGCACAGGGTGTCCAGAGAAGCTGTGGCTGCACCATCCCTGCAGTGCTCAAGGCCAGGTTGGATGGGGCTTGGAGCAACCTGCTCTATGGAAGGTGTCCCTGCCCATGGCAGGGCTTGGAGCTGGAGGAGCTTTAAGGTCCCTTCACAAACCTTTCTATGATTCTCTGATATGATCAGAGATGCTGTGTGTTAGTGCTGGGCCAGGGCAGGGGTGGTTTTGTAACACTTGGGGAGCTTCCTTGAACAGAACGGTGCTGGAGAACATGTCCCTCTCCTGAGCGGCTCTGGCTGCACTCTGCTCTGCCCACCGAGCAGGCAGGCTGGAAAGGTGCAGCAGCAGATGGGAATTCAGAAGGAGTTTCATATGTTGTGGATGTTTTCTCATCCTTTTGTCTAAGTAACATTTTGGAAGACGCTTCCTTTTGTGGTGTAGCTTGTTTTGCAAGAATGGTGAATTAAACACGCAAAGAGACTTTGGAATCAAGGCCAAGGTTAGAAATGCTTCACAGGAAGAAAGTGGTTGAAGTGTGTGCGTAATTCCTTTGCCTTGGCATTAAGGTAGTGTTTTCTTCTCTTTCTTTCCCCCCTTCTATTTTTCCCCTCTAGTTGGTGTCTAGCCCACAAACAGACATGCATTATATACGGCTCTTGTGACTGATGACAGCATCCAAATGTGACTGCCATCCAAACTGCCATCACATCAGGCAGCAGTGAAAGACAAAATTGAGTCTTTTTCCCCATCAAGGAATAGTAAGGGTTTTTTTGTTGTTCTTGTTTTGAAAGGCCTCTGTGCTCCAGAGGAGCTCTCAGCAGGCAGGGATGCTTTTCTCAGTACTACATTCCTTCACCATCAAGTACCCAGTGCATGCCTACACTGTTGTGCCTTGTAGCTCCCTTTGTAGCACTGTGTTTAACTTTTCTACCACCTTCCTTCCACCATATTCAAGTGGGATGGTGGAGGTAGACAGGGAGAAAGTTCTGGGCAAGGCCTTACAGCCTCCCTGCCCTGGGTTTGGAGCTGCATGCCCTGGTCAGAACTGGGATCTTGGTTTTGCCGCCTGTTGTTGCCGTGGGGCTGCAGAGGGGATGTGTCTGTTTTGGCTACAGCCAGTCTGGGGCCTCTTCTCCCCAGGGCAGGCTCTTATCAAGGCTGAGCAGCACAGACATGTTTTGGGAGTGTGGGGCAGGTTGATTACGAGTGTGGTGACCTCTCCCTTTGGCACTGGTTGAGGTGACCAAGCACGGAGCATTGGGGCCTCAGGGAGAAGAGTCAGTGGTGCAGAATGGGTCATGGGCTGAGCCAGCCCAGTTCAGACCAGCACAGTCACCCTTGGTGCTGTGTGAGGGCCTTGAGATGTTAAGACAACTGATCTGTGACTTGCAGAGACTGACGCCTCTTTCCCTGTGTGTGTATGGACCAGAGCCCCAGCAATAGAACACCTTGTTCTCTGTGTTGCTTTGTGGTTTCTTTAAGGCCTATTTGTCTGTGAGTTGAACGGTGGAGTCCAGGTTGCATCTGGAATTAGATTTGCTGCTTGGATCTGATTAAACATTTAACCAAAAGCAAATAGGGAAGCATGCTGTTGCATCAAGATGGCCTGTGGGCTAGAAACCTGCCTGCAGTTCATGCCTGGTACCTGGCCAGGCAAGAGCCTTGCCTTCCAAACGAGAGCCCATCTTCTCTCTATACATGTGCAGGATGTGATTTCCCCAAGTAATGAAACAGATATTTCCCTTGCAGCAGTGTGTGTATTCCTGTAGCTCTCCTTTTTCTGCCCTTTGGCTGTAACAGGGCCATTTGTGCTTTTATTTGCAAAGTCACTGTCCTGTGCTGATCTTTGTCCAGCTGCTCCCTCTCCCTTCTGCTTTCCTGCCCCTTGAAACCTTCTCTCTGACTGAGGTGCAGTGCTTTCCCTGCATGAGCACAGCTCTGGGAGCAGTGTTTTATCCCTCTTTGGTGCAGAGACGGGGCACCAAATGCCTCTGGTGCTGTGGGGCACAGGGTGACACAGCCAGGCAGGAAGGCTTTGCCCTCTGAAGCAGGCAGGTTGGGCTGTCCATACCCTTCCTTCTCTGGGGCTGTGAGCTGGGGACCTGCTGTGCTCTGTCCCACTTGTTGCCCTCACTGGTCTAACCTGAGGTTTGATTGTCTTGGGGTCCCCAGGTCCAGCGCAGCTGCGAGCTATCTTCCTGCACACAGAGCACGAGCAGAGAAAGTCAAAGACCATCACGCAAGCCGACATGAAGGTGGAATTGCTCCCAGCCCTCACGGACAACTACATGTACCTCCTCATCGATGAGGAAACGAAGGAGGCTGCAATAGTGGATCCTGTGCAGCCCCAGAAGGTAATGCTGTCTGCTGCCCTTGTGAGCAGGGTGCTCACTGCAAGTCTGGGACAGCCTTCCAGGTTGCCACATCCATGAGGGAATTAGTCAGGTACTGACTCAGGCTTGGGGCAAAGGCAGGAAATACTGGCCATGCATAGGTACATCACGGCTTCACAAGCATCTGCTCCTGGGCTCAGACAGCTTGTCCCTGAATTCAGGGGTTATTGACCTGCTTTTGGTTTTTGCCCTCAGTTTGATGTAGTGCAGGAAAGAGGAAATGTTACTGAGGGCTTAGTCATGACTGCCTGGATCAGAGACCTTGTGTCCTGATCTGTAATTACAACTTGGAGAGTTGCTAGGGCTCTTGCAAACCTTGAAGCAGTTGTGTTCAGGTTGTACCAGGTACCGTTTGTGCTGTCAGGTCATTTCATTTGAGTTGTAATGCTCTTGTTCTGCCCTGTGCTTGCAGGTTTTGGATGCTGTCAAAAAGCATGGGGTGAAGCTGACGACTGTCCTGACCACCCATCACCACTGGTAACTGTCTGCTGTAGTGGGATCCCTCTTCCCTCTCTATGAACACAAGCAGTCAAGAATTTCTGGATCAAATTGGTCTCTAAGCCGGAGCTTAGGTGTGATGAATGGAAGGATTGCAGTGGGGAAACATTCCCTTGGGCTTGCTATTGACCAAATGTATTGTCTAGATGCAAGCTCTATATTTAAAATGCTGACTTCTTTCAGGTGAATTAGCTGCTTGTGAAGGGAGCCATGGAGCGCACCTTACACTGAGGCACTAGGGCATGCCTGTAAGGCGTGCTGCTCACAGTCAGTGCTGGTGGGAGGATTACCTGCATTGCAGATTAACTCTGCCAGGGATGTAAAGATGAATGTTTGACTTCAGCAGTTTTGCAGTGCTGAACCTGAGCAACCTCTCCTGTGGGTCATAGTGGAGCCACCTCTGTGCCTGGAGAGCCGGCCCTGATCTGGCAGGACCAGCACTGTGAGCACATGCTGAGCTGTTGTGCCTGCTCCATAGTGTCTTATGGAACACTGAGTTGCCCATATCCCACTTATCCCAGTTTTAGTTACTGGAGAGTTGACTGTAAGCCCCTAAGGCTGGTGTTTCCCTCCTAGGTATGAACTTGTGGGGGGTTGTTCCCCCTCTCACTGCCCTGATTACTGGAGAAATTGTCCCCACTGGTGTTGATGTGACATATTACTTGATATAAGAACAATGTTAGATATTGGGAGAATAGTTGATCAGAGATGTTACCACTACAATATGAGTTATGATAAATTTGTCTTCATCCCTGCCCAAATCCATTGTTCTGCCCTTCCAGGGACCATGCTGGAGGAAATGAGAAGCTGGTGAAGATGGAAACGGGGTTGCGTGTCTATGGGGGAGACAGCAGAGTCGGAGCACTGACCCAGAAAGTGTCTCACCTTACCTCCCTCAAGGTAAAGGGAGTGAGCTGCAGGACTTGGTTGGAGGCATCTCCTCTGTGTGCCACAGCTTTAGAGCTGGACCACTGGAGTGGTCCAACTTCAGCTAATATTGTGGTCACAGCTCTTTTACCTTGTAATATCTCTTGGATGTAGCTATAGTTTAAGTCTTGTTTTGGTGGGTGATATGTCACTGATGAGGACATTGGCATTGCCTGGACACCTCATTGCCTGGAGCATGCTGGATGTCCCTGAGCTCCTTGACAGCTGCCTTAACTGGGGTGCTCAAAACAGATGAGTGTCAGGGCAGGGCATGTGCTCTGCTTGAAGTATAGCTGGCACTAGAAAAATGTAAGTGGTCCTCTCTGAAGGAAGGCTGGAATACAGGGGAAAGAGAAAGTGGGCCAGCAGTGCTAGCTGCCTTCATTGCTTTCCAGAGCTAGAGCAGCAGACCTTGCTGGAACCTCGCTATCTGCTTACAGGCAGATGACATAAACCGCTGTGAAATGTGCAGGCTGGCATGAATGGCACTGCTAGTCTTGGGGTGCGCCTTTGGGGAGGGGGGAATCAGCAAAAAAGGAAGCACAGAAGTACATGGGAAGGTGTGCCAATCAGGGCTGTGGGGGAAACATCCCCTTAGCCTCCTAAATGCATTGAATCCTTCCCGTTCTGTGAGCGTCATCCACTTCTTCCCTCCAGCTTCAGTTTTGTTTGGAGCTTTTTACACTTGATTAGCTTTGTTTAGGGCTGTGTGTTGCTCTGTCTCTGTTTGCTCTTGCTGCCAAGCAGACACTGGGTCACTCTGCATGTAAATAAAAGACTCTGGCAGTTCTCTTTGTCACAACACCTGCTAGGAGGAAACAGCTCCCTTCCAAGCCCCTGCTATAAACCTCTCTTGCTCGTCTCTTCCAGGAGCAAAGTGAGAATTTGCCTGTAGGACCACGAGACCATTGTAATAGTTGCAGTTCTTTGCTAACCATACAAATGCTAGCCAACAGTAGCTTAAGCTCTAGTCTTCTGCCTTCTTCTCAGGTGGGATCTCTTAATGTGAAATGCCTCTGTACGCCGTGTCACACTTCTGGACACATCTGTTATTATGTGACTAAGCCAAATAGCTCCGAGCCACCTGCAGTTTTTACAGGTGAGGAGTTGGGAGGTTGCATTGCCACAGTCTGTGTTGCAAAGGAATGAGCTACCCCTCTGCCTGTGTGCTCCTGACTCTGGACGTGCAGTCATCCCTCCTGCCAGTGCAGTTGGTTAACATCCACATCTTAGAACCACAGAACGGTTCAGGTTGGAAGGGGCCTTAAAGCTCATCCAGTTCCAGCCCCCTGCCTCAGGCAGGGACACTTGCCACTAGAGCAAGTTGCCCCAAGTCCCATCCAACCTGGCCTTGAACACTACCAGGGATGGAGTCTTGCCCCCTTACCAAGTGCTACTAAGTGGTAGTTGTAGCTGAAACTGATGAAAACCCTCTGGGTTTGTAGAGCACTGCTGGACACCCTGCAAGCAACATCAAGAGCGAGCCCTGAATGAGTCCTACGTCAGTATTTTCTTCTTTGAAACAAAGAGCTGTTGGTTTACAGTCTCAGGCCAAACTGGCTGATTCCAAAACCTGCTGGTTTTCCATGTATCTACTCACATCTGTAACAAAACTGAAAGAAGAGAAGATGGGGGAGTGAGAGAGGGCTGGTGCTTCACCTCCTATAGCTGGTTCTGCATCCTGTTTTGGAGAGTAGGGTCCCCCCCTGCCCTGGGGCCATGCTCTGTCGTGTCATCCCTCTCCTGTAGGGCGTTCTCCAGAGCCCCCACTAGCTGCTGCATGGAAGAAGTAATGACTTAAGCAAGATCATAGGGATCATTGAGGAGAAAATGCAGAAGCAACCCACTTTTGCTGAGCTTCATAGCAAAGACCACAGTTATTCCTTGTCCTCTCTAGGAGGGACAGGAGGGGTCAGCAGACTGCCCACAGGTTTGCTTGGCAAGGCTGTGGGGTTCCCCACAAGTTGTGTTTGCCACCTGGGTTCATGTAGCACTTGAGCAGCCTGGCTGTCCCCAGGCCTTCTGTTGAGCTGCAGCAGTGGCAGGACTGAGCCCTCTGGTCCATGTGCTCACACTTTGGCGTGAGGAGCTGTGTCTGGTCCTGACACAGTGTCACCCTCCCTTGCAGGTGACACACTGTTTGTAGCTGGATGTGGGAAATTCTTCGAGGGAACCCCAGAGGAGATGTACAGAGCTTTGATTGAGATCTTGGGCACCTTGGACCCCAAAACGGTACGAGTCCTCCTTTTGTGCTTGTAAGTTAAACCAGCCACAAACTACTGCAGACATCAAAGAAACTTCCTAATAACACTGCTGCTCAAAGAGAGACTTGCAGGAATGAATGCTTACATGGGGAACTGTCTTTGATGCTGAAGAGCTGGAGTGCTCGGAGAAGGAAATACCTATCCCATATGTTTGTGCTTTTCGGGGACAGAGTAGGGGCCGCTTATTAAAACAAGGCTGATGAACTGGGACGCTCAGGCTCTTTCATCAGGCTTGCTGTGGAATTGGCAGACAGTACAGGCTGATAACTGCTGGCACTTCTGCGTGGGTCTCCTGTGGAAGATGTTGTGTGTGGCCTTGAGGGTTGGCCACATTGATGGTGGTGCCTGGTGCTCTAGCTTTGCGCCTTCAGAGGCAACCCAGTGTCACTCTTCCCTTCTCTTCCTAGAGAGTTTACTGCGGTCATGAATACACGATCAACAACCTTAAGTTTGCTCGACACGTTGAACCCAATAATGCTGCCATCCAGGAGAAGCTTGCTTGGGCCAAGGTGAGCTCATTCATCCTTTCCCTAGGCTTGATGCCTTCATGGAGGCAAAGCTTCTCTGAGGAAGTGGAGGAGGGAAGACAATACTGGGGAGAAGGAGAGGCTGAGGAAAGGGAGGCCAGGGGAGTGACGTGTGGGGGAGCAGGGTTTGTTTGTGGCCCAGAGAACAGTTTGCTCCTGGTGGAGATGTGACCCTCCCTGGAAGCTTCTTGGTATAATTACAGGCGGATGTCCATGTCTGTCTGGGAGGGTGTGTGTCCCCAGTGTCTCTGTGTGCACCTCAGTGTTGTTGGCTGTGTGCTGGCCTGGGAGGGGCCTGACCTGAGGAGCAGCTCAAGCAGTTCAGTGTGGCACTAACCCTGCGTGGTTCATATACAGGACCTTTCTTCACTAAAACCTTCCTCTTGAGCAGAAGTCTCTCCCTTGTTACAGGCAAAGTATGACAGCGGTGAGCCAACCATACCCTCCACCATTGCAGAAGAATTTACGTACAACCCCTTCATGCGAGTGAGGTACGGAGGAGGTGTGGGGATGCCACTTGTGTTTGGAGGGGGATGTGGGAAGGGATGGTGTCCAAAGAAAGAGCTGTAAGTGGGAATTGCTCTTCTGCTTTACATATTCCTGTTCTGATGCCCTCAAGATGCTGTCCTGGCAAAAGCTTGCTGCAGTGCAGCACGAAGGGTTGTGGTGAGCATCTCTGCCAGTGCTGAAGTCCCTAACTCAGGAGACAGAACAAGTTTCATTGTGTTATTACATTCCCTCATAAAGCAGAGTTTGGCAGCAGCAAATGCTGTCCAAGGCACAAAGGCATTTCCAATTTCCTCTTGCCATTGAGCACTTAAACCAAGGGAGATGATAAGCCTGTGCCAGAGGCCCGAGTCTTTCATCTTTAAGTGCAACATTTCCCCTTGATGCAAGCAAAATGCGATAGTGGTGACTTCATCTCTGAGATTTTATCTTGCAGTTCTTGCATGTGGTGTTTTCCTCTGGCAGGGAGAAGACAGTTCAGGAGCATGCTGGGGAGACCGACCCCATCCGAACAATGGGGGCCATCAGGAAAGAGAAGGATAACTTCCGAATCCCGAAGGACTGATCACTTTAATGTCAGTTTAACTGTCATTTAGACTGTTCAGATGTCTTAGGAGTTGAACCTTTTATTGTGGTTGAGTCATATTTAGGCTTTTATTTTGTTTTAATTAAGGTAAAAAGAAGCACTTTGCCCTTGTTGAGATGTTCTACAGCATATTTATATAATGATGAAGAATATTTATCCTTCTGTTGCTGGCTCTCAAGCTGTCACATGTGTCACATGCAGATAATTTTCCAAGTGTTGGTACATGGCTCAGAGCCTGGGGTGGGGAAGGGTCGAACTTTGAGGTCTCGTTCTTTCTGTAGGAGCCTGCTGCAAATGACAGTGGGACTGTGCCCTGCGATGTCTTCATCTAAACCAGACTGCAGTAACTACATTGCCAGCTGAGGAGCTGAATTTGCCTGCCATGCTGCTACTTAAATGCCTCCAAGCCTGGTGCCTCTGGCTCCACTAAAACCAGTTCTTGGTGACAGACCCACTCTGCTCGTGCTGGGCTCAGTTGGTGACATCCTCTTGCTCTGACCATGGTCCCTGGAGGCTGCCCAGCTCTTTTCTTGCTGATTTTCCCTCCCTTGGGCTGCAGTAACTTTAGCAGGCAGCTGCTTAGATGTTGTGCTGTCGCTTAAACCTTTCCACTCTTAAGCCTGTCTGCATGTACCTGCTTACTGCTCTTAAGTGTGACCTGTATGTTACTTGTATTAGTACTGCACAAATGAAGAAAGGATTTGTCTGCTGGCTTAAATCCTGAGAAGATACCACTTTACCTAGTGGCTGTGTGCCTAACTGCTCTGTGGTGATGGGACTCCTCTGCGGAAGCCTTGCTGCTGAGAGCCAGAGCTTTGTGCCTTGCTGTGAGTAGTGGGGCAAATGAGTATTTAACTGCCTGGGTGCTGTTCCCCATTGGGAGAGCAACTGTTGTGGTGAGACTCTGGCTTTGGGTCTGCGTGTGCTGGAAGGTGGATCATCAGCAGGGTGCTCAGGCATTGGAACAAGCAGTGGTGGAGTCACCGTCCCTGGATGTGTTCACAAACCATGTTAGACAAGGCCCTCAGTGACATGGGTTAGTGCTGGCCTTGCCAATGCTGGGCAACGGTTGGAATTGATGAGCTTAAAAGTCTTTTCCAAGTGTGTGTCAGAGTGGGGGAATGGGATAAACTTTGGGGGAAAAGAAATCCAAGTTTGCAGTGAGGGGCTCCCCCCGTCCTGCACTTCCCATCCTCCAGCTAAGTGTCTTCAGACACAAGAGGTGAGTGAAGGGTGAGAAGCATCCTCGAGGGCTTGGCATCTGTGTCTGTAATGCACCTTCCTCCTAATGGTATCTCCTTCCTTGTCTCATGCTCTCTGCTTGCTGCAGATCTGCTCAAGTACAAGAGGCTTTCAAACAAATCTTTTGCAGCTAAAACTAACAAAAGCATCAAGTGATTTTGGCTCTGGTTTCTCCCCCTCTCCCCAGTGCATGCTGGTAAGTAACCCCAACGATGGATTGTCACCTGGGGTCCCCTGTGTGACCATAGGCTACTGGTCCTCAGTGTCCGAGCAGGGTTTGGGGTAGCACTGTTTATTTGCTTTAAAAAGGTAAATTTGATGTAGTTCAGGCAGAAAAGTGGTACCTGAATCTTCACTAGCTTGAATGCTGTGCTGCTACGATGGAGCGTGATTGTACCGGTGGCTGTATGATGGAGAGCAAATAAAGGACAACTGTAAAGCCAGCGTTGGTGAGGTGGGCTGCAGGAGGGGAGGCTTTTATCCTACAGTTGCATTGATTTCATTCTTCAGTACTCATGGTTGAATCAGCCAACTGGAGGCACCCCCTGACCCAGTCCTCATTCTGTGATACTGTATGAGGTGGTTCCAGCTGCAGGTCCACTCTTCCCATGCCCATACTCATATCATACAGAAGGGTCACAAGGAGGTTCAGGGGGGTGCAAATGAAGCCTGAATCGATTGGGATTTAAAACCCCAATTTCTGTGGAAGTCCAGGGGTGTGGAGTATGTTCATTGCGGAACGCCCTTGCTTGGACTGGAGCATCTTTACAGCCCCCTTCCAATCCAAACCACACTGATTCTGTAATCCAGGGGGGCATTTAGGATCCTCTGACACCCCCAGCCCTGCTGCAGCCCCTCATCCTTCTCCTCTGATCATGGCTGCTTCTGCCCTGTTTGGAATATGGGGGACACCATCGGGAGACCTCGTGCTGGGATCCCCGCTGCTGGTACCCTGCTCCGGGTTAACCCCGCAATGGGTGCGTGGTGCGGGTCCCCGTGCGGTGCTGGGGGGTGGCTCCCGGGAGGCCCCGCGCGTGTCACCGCCCCACGCAGCCGGACCCGCCCCACACCGGGGGGGGGCGGGACGTGCCCGAGCGCTGCGGGAGGGGCCGCAACGGGGCCGCCCGCAGGTACCGTTAGCGACCCCCCCGTGTCCGCACCAGCGGCTGCGTGGGGCTGGGACTCCCCCCCTTCCCCCTTAGTGGTGCTGCGTGGGGCCGGTCCTGCGGGCGGCGCTGGTGCGGAGCATGAAGGTGAAGGTGATTTCCGTCCTGGAGGACAACTACATGTACCTGGTCATCGAGGAGAGCACCCGGGAGGCCATCGCCGTGGATGCCGCTGTGCCCAAAAGGGTGAGTTCCAGCCCCGCTGTGCCCAGGGAGGGTTGTGGGGTCCCGTGCGGTGGTCATATGTGGGGTTCACATGGGGGGGCTTCACGTGGGAGCATCGCTGTCCCCTGCTCAGCCCCGTGGTGTGGGTACCTATACCAGAGCTGCCCCCACGGCAGCGGCATCTCCACTGCGCTGGAGCCTCCCAGACCCCACAGCAGAGCCGAATAATGCGGAGCAGAGCGTTGGAGCACAGCTCCCATGTGAGGTCCCCGCTCTGGGGAGGACTCACTCCTTGGTGCTGGTCACAGACCCCTTGTGCCCCCGCGGCCGCCGCGCATCCTCACTCGGTGCTGACTCGGACGTTTCCTTCCTCCCCGAGGAGCGGAACCCCGCTCTGCCGCAGGGATGCTCCGAGCGGTGCGTGTGAAGTCGGTGTCAATGAGCCCGCAGCAGCACCGGGGCTGGTGTGGGCAGCACGGGCGGTGTGGATGTCACCTCCCTGCTGCGGTGGCAGCCCCGCGGTCTGTGCTGCACAGCCCAGTGGGGCCGTGAAGTGCCGCTGCCCCAAGGAACGGGTGTCCCATCCACCTGCTCTGTGCCTGAGGGGACTTCATCCTCACCACAGCCCAGCGCTGCTCGGGAGGTGGTTTGGGGGCTCTGCCCTTTTCTGCTAGGGTAGGCATGGTGGCCATAGGAGCCATGGGGCTGTTCCTTCTGCTGGCTGGATGTGGCTCTGGGCAGCCTGATCCAGACAAAGATGCTCCTGTTCATTTTAAGAGGTTGGACTAGATGAGCTTTGAAGGTCTCTTCCATCCCAAACCATTCCACAATGCCATGTTCTGGGTCTGTTTCAGTTGCTGGAAATCATCAGGAAGGAGGACGTGGTGCTCAGAGCCATCCTCACCACCCATCACCACTGGTAGGTGCTGCCAGTGCGAGCTGGGGACTGGGGCAGCCATGATCCATGTGGGACCAGGACTGGGTGCCCATTCCCTCCTCTCCTGGTGCAGGGACCACGCGAGGGGCAATGAGGAGCTGGCGAGGCTCTGCCCCGGCCTGCGTGTGTACGGTGCTGATGAGCGGATCGGGGCCCTGACACACAAGGTGACCCACGAGCAGGAGCTGACGGTGCGTGTCCATAGGACCCTGCACACATCCTGCCCCATGGGGTGGCCGTGGTGCTGGGTCGATGGGGAGCGGAGCTGAACCATGGCGCTGGGGTGGTTGCAGATGTGGCACCGCAGGTTGGGGTTGGGATGGAGCATTGGGCTGGAGGAGAAACCTCATCTCATTCCCTTTGGGGTTGCAGCCCTCTCCTGGGGCACCACCGCTGCAGACTCATGCAACATGGGTCTCACCCAAGCCCACCATCCCCAGCACACTGTGACCTGCTGAGCCCCTGTGGGTGACCCTGTGGGGCCTGGGGAGGGGTCTAAGTGCACATCATGGTGACAGTGGCGTGGTCCTTCCCCTCTCCCCCCACAGTTCGGGGCCATCCGGGTGAGGTGCCTCTTCACCCCCTGCCACACCTCGGGCCACATGTGCTACTTCATGTGGGAGGATGGCTCTCCTGATGCTCCGGCTCTGTTCTCAGGTATCGCACCCTGCAACCTGCACCCCGTGGGGACACAGGACACACTGTGTGCCTGCTGCCTGTCCCCCTGCCCGCACCCCATCCCTGGCAACGGGACCACGGTTCCCTCCTTGTCCATACCCCATTCCCTGCAGGTGACACCCTGTTTGTGGGAGGCTGCGGGAAGTTCTTTGAGGGAACAGCAGAGCAGATGCACACCAACCTCATCCAAATCCTGGGGGCTCTGCCAAAGGAGACGGTGAGTGCCACACACCTCACCTACAGCCTAGGAAAGGGGCCCCAAAACGAGGAGGGGGGTCAAGGATAGCATTGCCCATCCCTGGGGCTGCAGTGGGGCCTGGTGAGTGTCAGATCCAGCGCCAGGAGCATGTTTGATGCCGATTGCAGAAGGTGTTTTGTGGCCACGAATACACCGTCCGGAACCTCAAATTCGCCTTGAAAGTGGAACCAGAGAATGAAATAGTGAAGAAGAAGCTGGCGTGGGCCAAAGTAAGTGTCTGTGTCCCTGCTGGAGTGGGTGTGAAGGGGGATGCTGGCTGATGTTGGGCTTTCGGATGTCTCTGGTTCCTCCGCAGCAGCGGGATGATGAGGACATGCCCACAGTGCCCTCCACGCTGCAGGAGGAGTTCCTCTACAACCCCTTCCTGCGGGTCACGTAAGCAGTGATGGGCCCCACTGCAGGGACACCCCAGGGGGGTCCTGCCCCATGCTCTGCTCCCCCTTTCCTTCCAGCATCATCCCTTCTGCCACCACCTTCACTGGCCGGTGGCAAATCCAAGCCCTGAGGGAGGGGACACATGGTCCTGCACCACACACACCATGGGTACCACAGATGGGCCCTGTGTCCCCCAGCACCCCCAGCTCAGGGATGTGACCTCAGTGTCCATCCCAACATGTTTTGGGGTCCCATCAGGGAGGAGGTTCTCCATCCCACCCACCCCAATCCCAGCAGAGCTGATCTCCTTGCAGGGAAGAGGCTGTGCAGAAGTTCACAGGCAAGACGGACCCCGTGGAGGTGCTGAGGACCCTTCGCACCGAGAAGGACAACTTCAAGAAGCCCAAGGAGCGGCTCAACCCTCAGGCCATGCTGGCGTTTGACTGGGGACTCTTCAGCCCCTTCCTGGAGAAGAAGTGAGCAGCCATGGCACCACTGTCCCCATCCTGGGGGGCACTTCTCCTGGGCTGTGTCCATCCGGCTCTCGCTCCCATCACTCAGCACTTGGGATGTGGATTCTGTCTTTTACCTGCTTGCTGTGAGGCTGCTCTGCCATGCTCCCTCCAGCGCCGTGCCTGTCACCCTGCTCCCTGTGGGTGCCTGCAGCCAGGCTGTGGCTGCTGGTGGTGGAGGGTCAGGGGATGCTTTGGAGGATACCCACATTGGTGGCAGTGCAGGAGCTCAGAGCTCCACACCAGCCACCCCATACCTTGCTCGGGACAAGGGCTCCATGGGCAGGGATGAGGTGACACCGAGCCTTGGATGCACAGGAGGAAGCCTGTTTTGTGTTCAGCAGTACCTTGACTCCGGAAGCTCACATTGCAGTGGGGCTGGGGTATTTTCCCCCTTTTATTCCCTATTTTTATGGAATGCTAGCATAGGAATGTGGCATAGGGGTGTGTAACACAACCACTGCCTTATGGGAGCCATCCAAACCACTGACCCTGTGCAGAGCACCATCAGGTGGAGATGAGGCCTGGAGGGATGCGTGCTCCATCCCACTGGCTTCAGAAAACACTTCCCAAGGCAGGACAGTGTTCAGGCAGCAAACACCAAGGTGCTGCTCTGCATCCATTGCTGCTTTCCCCTCCAGGATGAAAACCTGGGAAGCTCTTGGCTGCAAGCTGCATTGATGTGGCCTTATATTCAGATCAAGAGCTGGGGAGCAGCAGGGTCCCTCTTCACTTTGCAGCCTCTTCCTTCAGGTTGTGCAGAACCTACTGTGCTTTGGGTTTTTAAGTGTGGATGATGTGCAGAGCTTGTTTTCATGCAGGTGGTGGGAGGTGCATTAGAAAGGAGTTTTAGTGGGGGGCTGGAAATAGAAGGGCTTGATGGCAGCTCTGTAAATAGCTGTGAAACCCCTCTGAAGGGCTCTTCTCTACCTCCACATGACTGTCTTGGTGCTGCTGCACTTACCCTTGTGCACGGCTCCAGAGGACATAGAGGAGCTGCTCCCATCATCCTTTCCCCTTCCGTTGTTGTTTTGAACAGTGCCAATTATAAACTTTATCATTTCTAACACTGGAATAGAGCTGACTTCAGGATCTTTCACGTGTGGATTGCATCAGTTCCCACTGCTGCCCTTCTTTCTTCCCTTGCTAGAAGCTAAGCTAAGGTTTTTGCTTTCCTTTGAAGTTAGTGTTAGCATTTATCCTGCTGCACAAGCTGCTTCAGTTACCCTGCCTAAATGTCATGGGACAGTTTGCATGTTATCTGTGTGTTTATGTACAGTAGGAGCAGGATGAACCCCGCGTCCTCAGGGAGGGCTCTTGGATCAGCACCAGCTCAAGAACAAGCTCCATGTTCTTGAGAGCTTGGAGTGTGTGTAGAGCTGAGAAGTTGGCTTATTTCAAGTGGAGAACCTCCTGATGGCTTTAGCAATGTGCTGGTAACTGGAAAAGAGACTCAGGTAGAGCCCCATTGTTTCATCTCCAGCTAATCTAGCTTTATTGGTGAACTCCCAGCCTGATGTGTATGTTCTCAACAGAAACAGTACGGGTCTCCCCTGCACTGAGGTACAGGGTTGAGGGTCTCAGCACTTTTGGACTCACCCTATGTCAGCAGTGGTCCCCTCCTGTGTGGATGAACTGCCTGGTTTAGTGTAACACTGGCGTTTAAAGCTATGCATGGGAAAGGGCGCACTGAACTGAGGGCGGGCAGGGGGTGATTCTCACCTTAGGACACTGTGAATTCCCTCATTGAGCCTGAAAAATGTACAGCTTTAATTAAAACCCATTATCAGCTATGACTTTCACACTCTTGGCTTTACTCTGAACAGGGAGGAGGACACAAACGGTGCTGCAGTGAGACACAGGTCGAGGGCTGGCAGCTCTGCTCTGACAGCCTGAGCTCAAGGTCTGCAGTAACGGTGGGAGGAGCCCAGGGTTCAGCCCGAGCCAGAACTAGGCACCAGCTCCCTCTGGTTGCATTTACTCTGAGGGAACAAGGCAATAGGGCAGCTTTTCCCCCTTTAACTCCCTGCAGAGTCCTTCCTCACAGAGCAGGAACTGGAAATACTGAAGTGATTCAGCAATGCGGTTCTTCAGTTCGTATTCACTTGCAGCTACGGCAGTCACCAGGAGAGATCCCCCATCTACCAGCATCCCCTTGAGTTCAGGTAGTTATGAATCTCCTGCTTCTGTTTTCCCCTCCCCACACACGCTGGAGCCCCAGCAAACTGGTCACTCACATTAAAGAGACCGAAACCAGTTCAGAATTCAGCTGTGCACAGCTGTGAAAGCACCCACACATATAATTACAGTGAGACAGGCACATGTCACCTCCAGCAACAACAGCCCAAAGCTGTTTCACATCCATCTGTCTTCTGGCAAAGCATCGCAACACCCTGCATTAAACCAGACTTGCTCTCATAAACTACTTGTAGTGATTACATCTCACAGGCACCTTCTAGTAACTTTTGTGCAGTATCACCTTTCAGAGGCACCAAGGGCTTTGTCCTTCCTTGGCAAGCAAGCTGGCAATTCCTAACACACTGAAAATAGTGTTTTCTCTGACTTTAATGACATTATCCATCAGTAACTGCTGTCAAGGATGGGGTAGATGTGCCAATCCTGTGACTCTCTCCACTGTGTATTTAGGGACAGAATGAGAGATGTAATTACCCACAGCCATAGACAGCTGATAATTAAAGGGAATGAAGTTACTCTTAGCTTTCTCTTCAACTTTCAATACACATTTCAGCAGGCAAAAAGCAGCCCGAGATGTTGCTGCTCATGGGATGCTGGTACCACCCCCTGTGACAGGGCAAAGAAACCACACAGCCATAGGGCAGTGAAATGTTAAAGCAGAACCTGATCTAATGAGACCATTTCTAACTCACTGAGGGTGTCCCAGCAGAGACGGACACAAAAATGAGTGCTGTGAACACACAGCAAGGCCTGGACGAGTTACTCTGTCACGGAGCATAAAGCTCACCTTAGTGAGCTGCAGCCCATGGTGAGCCAGCTCCTTCAGTACCTTAAATCATCAGTTCTGGGAGGAACAGGGCTGTAAAGAGAGCGCAGGATTCATCCTATGTAGAGCCCAGGTCGCATTATGCATAGAAGTCAGTGTTTGGGTTTTATTTATACCACTTCAATAATCATTAAGCTGTAGGCATTAAATTGCCTGCCTATACACACATTGCCTCCTCATCCCTCATGAGTCAGAAATTGCACAGAACTTTAGCTCTCTTTCAAGCATCTTAAACACAATTGGGTCAAAAAGGCACTGAGTGTCTGTCTCTGGGCTTCCCAGTGTCACCACTTGATGTTAAATCCAGTGCTTGCCTTCTCCACCGCGTGGTATTCCGTGTGCAAAGCTTTCACAGCCATTTCCGACTCCACACCACCCAACCACTGCTCATAGAGCTCATGGACAGTCCGGTTCTCCTCTGGAACTGCAGTTGGAACAGACTCATACAACCTCTCAACCTGCTGCAGCTGGTCCTTGCTGGAGTCACCATCCAGTTTGATCTGACCACCTCCATTTAAACAGCCTGTGTGCAACGAGGTGAGGAAACATCACTGAGGTTAGAAAGCACTTCAGCTTCATCAGACAAACCCAAACCACAGCTGCAGCTCATGTACTCTGCACCTGCAAACAGCTACGTAAAGAGAACGTGGTGATAGTTGTGGTTTACTCCTCAGTTATCTAACAGCAGCAGAGCTGCAGCTCTAGAGGGAAGGTCTCTAGCCTGTTGTGCCCTACTGCCAATTCAGACTGCAGAGCTGGGACACAGGGATGCCAGGAGTTCCTGGTCCTCATCTTGTGCCTCCAGAGAAAGGCCAGGACACATTCCAGGTGAGAACAGCCTTGAGGTCTCAACTGAAGGTAAGAAACATGCTGGGGTATGTTCTGGGTTTGCTGTTGGGATAGAATTTGACTACATAGCATGTGGCTGCATCAAGTGGTGTCCTGGTGCTGAGTGGCCTTTTGGGCTGAGGCTGTGCAGACCCCCAAGGAGATCTGCTCACAGATTCAAAGAGAAAGAGGAGGGCTTGCACAGAGTGGAAAAGGGAATTAAAACAGGCAGAAAGAGACTCTTCAGCAGCCATAGCAAATGTTCTCTAAAAGCACCAACAGTCAATTTTGTGCACTTTTAGAGGAAGAATCTCCTCATGTACCAAAGGGCTCAGAAAATCAGGAGAGTTTCCTTAAAAGCACTATGTAAATTTAGTGCACTGAAATTTGTCATTACTTAAATCCTGGAAATGGATTTCCTGCTTCTAGGCAGGAAAATACACACACAAACAGCACTGAAATAGTGATGCTGTGACTGTCACATCTCCAGAGCTTGGTGGCTCTGCCACAACATCCAGGATGTGAGAAGCTGCCTGTTGGTGTCATGGTTTGGGTATAGCTCCACAGAACTGCTCATAGCTGTGAGCTGAGGCAGTGCAATCCCACTGTGGTCATTACCTGAGGGACAGGCCATGACCTCCACGTAGTGATAAGGTGATTTCCCTCGTTTCAGCTTCTGCACCAAGTTCTGTATGTTACGAAACCCATAGGCCAAAGCAAACTGGAGCAGGACTGCTCCATCCTTCTCCAGTGTCACCTCCTGGAAGTCCTTGTTTCTGAGGAACAAGAGCAGAGAGAACACCTGTCGTAGTTTGAGGCCCCTCAAACAGTTCTGTGCACCACCCCCCCCCCTTTCTTCCCCAGTCCCGGGGAAAATGGGAAGGAGAATCCAAAGAATGCAACTCCCACAGGTTGAGATAAGAACAGT
>JASSUY010031117.1:0-41128 GCA_032466535.1 Forpus xanthops | reverse complement strand
TGGAGACCTCATAGCAGCCTTCCAGTATCTGAAGGGGGCCTATAGGGATGCTGGGGAGGGACTCTTCATGAGGAACTCTAGTGAAAGGACAAGGGATAATGGGTTCAAACTTAAACAGCAGAAGTTTAGACTGGATATGAGGAAGGAGTTCTTTACTGTAAGAGTGGTGAGGTACTGGAATGGGTTGCCCAGGGAAGTTGTGAATGCTCCATCACTGGCAGTGTTCAAGGCTATGTTGGACATAGGCTTGGGTGTCATGGTTTAGTGGGAGATGTCCCTGCCCCTGGCAGGGGGGTTGGAACTAGATGAGCTTAAGGTCCTTTCCAGTCCTAACTATTCTATGATTCTATGAGTGTTCTTGTAGGCGTGTAATTTCTTAGTCAGGGCTGGCAGCAATTTTAGGGCATATCTTTTCAAATGAAAGGGGACACAGGCATCTAGAAATAACTTTGCAATTGAATATACTTCTGTTGAAAGCTACTAACAAGGTCCATATAAAAATTTATTTCAATTAACAAATTAAGAATTTTTAATTATTTTTAATAGCTTTGTTAACATGGAAATAATCCTCAATTAACTTTGATATGCACTCTGAGGTGAACTCTAGTGTTGTTTTACACTTCTGCTTACACTGCTGATTCTCTGGACTACAGGGAGATTTTATTTAAAACTGCATGTTCAGTTCTGGCCTATTCATGCACAACTTCTTATACATGTGGATTTCACACTAATCTATCCTAAGAATGCTTCATGTATATTTCAGCAAAATGGCAAAATCTCCTCCAGTCAGTCTAAATTTCCTTGTGTTGATTACCTTCTCTTCTAAACCATATGTTTTCCTCATTTCTTGTTTGTGATTGAATATAAAATTAAGATAACTAGCTAATTGTCATGCAAGTAGCAGTAAGTCATCTCAATTCAGCAATCAATCGGTTTGTTGGTGCAAATAGTCTATTCCTATGAGCTTTAACTGAACATGAAAATATGGAAATTTACTCTCATTGAAGAAAAAGAAAGTTATATCCCAAGGTACTGGAAACATTCAGACAATGATTAGTAGAAACATGACTGGAATCTCAACTAATGTCTACATAATAATAAAAACTGCATTTAACTTGGCAACCAAATGAGTTCCAAAATGCCTCTCTATACCACAAAACCCTGAAAACCACCCAATATTTCATTACCTGTGTAGCAATAGCTACGCACAGCAGCATGCATGACACTGCTAATAGTGATTTGCCATCTCAAAGTACCACAAGAAGACGGAGCAGGCTGAGGCGCAGTGCATGGCTGTGAGAGCCATGGTCCAGATTAATCAGGCTCCTTTAATTTTTCAAGTATTCACGCCCAGCTGCAGTGACTCACAGCTGTGCATCCGGGAAGATCTAGAAGTATGTATCAGGTAATTTAATTTTCTGAAGATGAGTTCCCTAGAAGAGGGGGCGGCAGAGCTGAAGCATGGAGTCAGAGACATCACATCAGGGTGACTTGGTTCAGAGCACCAAGTTCCCATCCACACTTTATGAAACAAGGACGCTGTTTTCAGACTTGGGGACAAGTGAGATATTGGAAACAGACTTTGATACTCGAGGAAAACACTTCATGTTTTAAGATAAAATACTTTAAAACAGCACCACAGTGCTGAAATGAAATGCCCTGGTTTCCAAGGTTCCTTCAGGAGCTTTGTAATACCAAACAGCTTTTCTATTTCAAACAAACAGAAATGTTTATAGTTCAAGAAATGTGACAAACTGAAGTCCCTGAAAGACCTTATTTGACTGTCTCAAGTAACAAAAACACATGCTTACAAGCCTTCAGAAAAAACTTTTAGGATGATGCATTTTTTCAAATCAATGTTACTGAAGACCTAAAATACAGGTTTCCACTAGGACACAATCACAGTTTAACTATAGAGTGCAGATCACAGTGTAGATCTAGAGTAGACATTTGAATAAAGTCTGGCCAAAAGTGCCATTCTATAGTGCGTACATGTGACCTCAGGAGGTCATTCTCAAGCCATACTGTAGGTTAAAAAAACCCCTCTCACTCAAAAGAAGTAAAATGAAGGTCATTTATATTTTGACCAATGAAAGAATTTCAACCCAGACCCTGCCAAAAACATTAAGCAAGTGGTTTAACCTTTTTGTATCTCAACTGTCTATACACAATACAGAGACTCTATATGCTCCATTCATGGTTACTTTATTTAGATTGCAAGGGAAGGGAATATCTTCAAAAAAAGTACAGTTGGCATCATCGCTCCTCCACTGTACTGTACATCCTCAACGATTTTCAATGGCGTTGAGAATACCGTTTCTTGTGAGGAGAGGGAAAGCACTGAGGTGGTGTGAAGGGAACTAGAAAATACAAAGTATCATGAGGAAAAAAAAAAGAAACAAAACACTTGACATTTTACAACATGTTGGGAAAAGGGTGCAAACCACCAATCGGTTTTGACAACTGCTCTGAGGACTAAATTGGTGAAGTAAACATTGTTACAACAAATAGTAGACCTGAATACTGTAATGGCTATGAGACTTGGTTTAACAATGGCTCTCTTCCTCCTGTATTACCTTTCAGAGAAATCATAAATGCATTAGTGAATCCAGTGTTTTGCTACAGAAATAATTACAATATCCCTTGAGCTTGGAAGGTTGGACTTAATGTTCTCCAATCATCCCTTCCAACCTCAACCCTTCTGTGAATTTGTGATCCAATCCCAAATTGATTTGCTTTCTCTAAGGAATTCAACACAGAGCAAAGGGGAGCTGTAAACAAACAAGATGTATAAATTGCATAACAGTTTTTGGAACTGGTAAGTATCCTTCGAAATAAGAGATGAAGTAAAAGCAATTTGCGTATTATTGTTGGAAAATTTACACAGCCTGGATTCTTTGATCAGGCTATGCTGGAAATTAGGACAGGCATGTACATAGTGAGATTTTTTAGCATTCCAGGCTGGATCATCTTGCTCTGGCTGCACATACTCTCTTCAGTGCTTTGTTTGGACTTCGTGTTAGAATGCCTCCAGGAACCACATATAACCACAGAATTGCAGAACTACTCAATACTTAATAACAATTAGAGGTTTGGACTAAACCTTCACATCCCCACACATCTGCTGATGCTGTATGCCTTGGAGGTGCCTTTGGACAGCTGGTCTGCTTTCTGGATTCATGTGACCATCATTCCTGCCTCTCACACAGAGGGTGTCAGCATATGTTACAGAATTGTTCAAGCATCAGGAAGATTCCTCCTAGCCTGAACACTCCACAAGCTGCTACCTGTAGCAATTAAGATTTAGCTATTTAGAGTTCATCTCTTAGAATTGCCTGACCTCCTCATTCTCTAGATTTAGTCTCCAGAGATCATTTGGAGGATATAGGCCATTACGTGCTCTGCAACAGAAGCAAATAAAAATATATTTTAGCCTTTAAAATCAGCCACTAACCATAATGCTGCAAACAGAAGAGGACTTGTTCTTTGCCTCTGAAAGTGTTTTTTTTCCAACTTCTCACCACTCATCCAATACAGACTTAGGTTTTGAGAAATTTCTGCCTTTGAATGACAGGTAGCAATGCATATGTTCTTTACACCTGATGAGAGAAGCTCTTCAGACTAGATCCAGTTGGTAGGACTGGACATTAAAGGAGTTTGCACCAGACTTCACAGGATTGAGGTCTCATGATGATAAACAATTTCAAGAGCCCAGTATAGTCCTAAGTGCTTAAATAAGGATCAGTAATAAAACTCTCACTATCTTCAGTGAGATTATAATTTCAATCTAAAGTGACTCCATTTTACCTTGTTAAAAGCTCTTAGGATGCAGTGCTGCGATTTACAACTAGATTTTCAGAACAGTTTGCTGCCCACCGTGCTGGTCCTCCTCTAAAAAGCAGGTTTCATTCTACTTTGTAGCTCAAATGAGAATCCATGATTATTTACTGATTTTTTTTTCCCAGTATGGTTGCTGATCTGTTTACTAAAAGATTTTTAAAGATGTTCCTTATAATGATATCAAGTCCAGCCATTATTTTTTCTGGAATTAGCATATGGACAGAAATGCAGTAGAAGCGCATGTTACCAGCACCCTCTCCTTCCTCAAATCATTCAAAATCAGTTTAAAAGTTAACACTGCCTTAGTTTTTTTTTGTTTTTTTTTTGGTTTTTTTTTTTGTTTTTTTTTTTTTTTTGGGGGTTTTTTAATATATATTTTTATTTTTTTTTATTTTGGTTTTATATGTAAAAAACCATTCTGACTCTTTTAAAACTCATGCAGCGCAATCTCAGTGTCCATTTGAAACACGTAATAAGCCTCTTACGTGGTTTTCTAAGAGACCTGTGTTTGGCACAGCACCTGCCTATTCATGTTTATGAGGAGAAGGAGGAATAATGGCAAAAGCAGTTTTTCATGGAAAACATCCAGACAAGATGAAGTCTTTTTTTTTTATTTTTTTTAACCAAGTCCTGCATTAAAAGCAATTTCAATCTCTTTTGTTTCTAAAGATATCAGAACCCAATTTTAATACAGCTTTGGAGCACTAAACATCCTGAAAAGCACTCCCTTTTAATAATGCTGGACCACAAATACATTTGCTTTTCAGCATATACTGCCTTTTGGATTCTACTGTATTAATTTTCCTTTCACAGGAACTTTCACTGCACTTCTGGTGAAAGGATTTTTTATTCCTTAGGAGCATGTGCTGCTAATGATTTTACTGTAATTGTCTCAAATGTGCAGATTTGTATTAAGTGCTTAAGGAATGCATTAAGAATGTCTATCTCACAGACAGTTCTACAAACTCCCCCGAAAGCAGAGCTTCCACTGCGCCAATAATGTTACTGTTATTATTTTCTAGCCTCTATCTGCTTATCTATATATGTGTTGCTGCTCGCAGAGCCACCTTGTAATGTCCCTGGATCAGAGCTATTTGCCACATTTTTTGTCTGATTGTCTCCCACCTAACAATAACAGTTTTATTATTCAGAATCAGTCTAAAAAAATCAGTAACAAAGCAGCACTATTGACATGTTTAAGGATTTTTAGAGGCATGTTTATAGATAGATGTATATGATATTTTCAGTGTTGTACTCAAATTTAGGTGATACATCCAACAAACATACTGTCATGTTGTCCAGAAAGACTGCTAGCACCTCAGATGTCATCTTCTGGAAGGCAGCAACAGCATGGGCTAAAATCGCTGAGTAGCTACGTCAGTATTTCTGATAATCTGCATGATTTTAAAACATGCTGTAGTCCTTTAGCAATACAGGATTGTTATAATATAGCTATTAATTGGTATAATATTCCTAAAATGTGCTCCTATTATAGGGAAAACTTCAGTGGCCAAACCACACTTGTAAAACCAGCACAGCTCTTCCAGCTAATAGAAATGATCCCAGGAAAATCAGTTTCTGCCAGTGCAACTGCATCTATGTTAGAGGCATCTGTAAACACAGCTGTGCTGTTCTGGAATCCCAGTTCTTCACAGTCACTGAAAGCCTGAAATGCTGCTCTAACCTAACATTTTGACGAGCTCTGTGCCATCTTTAGAAAAATGCTAGTCTGCCTTGAAAATCTGGATAGAGAAAAAGCGGCTGCAAATATACACACTTAAATTTCAATGGATTTTTGAGATTCTTTTGTTCTACACATATTAAAATGAAAGACTAAAAATCAATTCCCTTCAAGGCAGGAAATGTGAGACAAACGCCAAAAATATGACAAACTATTTGACTGTAATAAATCAAACAGTGCTACTACTTTTTTTCATTTAACTGTTATATATAAACCACCAAAACATACCTAAATAATAGATGACTTTATTCAATGCTAGCATTACATCTTGATCACTCCTACCCCTACTCTTCCAATTAAAGGAACATTGGTGCTTGTTTTTGTCATTAATCCAGAGGATACGCTTCTCATATTCAGTGACCCAGTTTCAAGAAGAATCACAATATAGAAGCCTATTTTCCACTTAATAAACATGCATAATTCCTGTGAATATTAGCATTGATTATGCACATACACTCCAGGGCATATTCATCCAAACTCAATGAATTGAAAAGAATTGAAAAAAAATGCATTTGGCCCTCTAGACTGCAAGAAACCCTAAAGAATGATAGGAACAGTCCAGAATGTTTTATCGGCATATTATATTTTAATGACACTCCTGAATATTAATTCCTTCAGCTCTCTGCCCACAATGTGAATGATTTTTATGTAAGCTAAAAGGATTAAGGACTTTTTAGGATAGAAATAAGGAAAATGAAGAGAGCAAGCAAGGATTAAGCTTAATGGTTAGGATATTCTCTTTGAAGATTGAAACTGTAGGTTCAAGCCTGTCCAATGATATTTCCTAAAGAAAAAGAGGCTAATTGGGATATTGCCAGCAGCCCAGATGGTCATCTGTCATCACAGGTAGAGCAATGAGAGGGTGAGCAGTGCAGACCCAAGACTCCTTACAGGGCCATAATAATTGATTCAGGATTTTTACAGCTTGATGAGTACTTAAACCACTGTGGTAAAAGTAATGCATAAACACTGTCTTTGTTACTTAAGAGAGAAAGTAAAAGGACTTGAGTCACTTGCGCTTGCTTTGACTTCCAATGCCCTATATAGTTCTCTGCAGGAGAGGTTTGGAAGATGCAACTCCCAATATGAAAACACAAGTACAAACCCTGGAGAAATATAGGATTTAATACAAATTCTTGTCTGGAGCACTACCTGATGGGTTTGCATTGGCATATTTGCTTACAATATGCTGGCTGGAGTTCCAGCTTCCCCAGAACGATATCCACAAATTTCTCCCCCTCCCATACTCTGTGCAGCAGACTGTCGAGACAGCTAACTTGGTGTTTCAGCATTCAGGTCTCATTTTGGCTCTGGGTTTACAGTACATAAACAATTCCTCAATAAACTATTTCAAAAACTGCTGAAGCATTCACCTCATTCAGCACCATAGAGGGAAACATGAGCACTAATAGCTTGCCACGGATTCTGGATCCCAAGAATTGATTGCAGACAATGTTAAATATGAGGCAGCGTAACATATATTCCTGCCTATTGGCTGCTTATTTAAAAGAGGTGCTCTTGGCTAAATGTTTTTCTAGACACTTACAGTAAAGGTGCTGCAAATCATTCTTCTGTAGAGCCCGTTTGTGTAATTGCTTTATTTTAAGCACTTAATGATTTGAATAATGGAAATTTCAATAGCAAAAGTTTCCATGCCAAGCTAGAGTGATTTTCCCTTCAGTCAATACAGTCTTCATCTACGTCAGTAAACAGCACAGTACAACTGATGCAAATACGTGGAGTGAAAGAGTTAGTGTTGAGGACTTGACATCCACATCACATGTTCTCAGTGTTTTACTTCACACCGACTCCAGCATATTAGCTAGCATTGAATACAATGATACATTAGGTGCAAATTTAATAAAACAAAAGTGCCCTAAGTTTGTGCCCTAATTTCGTGCACCCCACTCTGTAATAACAATGGAGGAGAAATGGAGATAACCAGAAAACTCACCTCACAATATTGATCCTGATACAATCTAAAAATGTTTTTTCTCT
The DNA here is from genome assembly GCA_032466535.1 of Forpus xanthops. Lineage (NCBI taxonomy): Eukaryota > Metazoa > Chordata > Aves > Psittaciformes > Psittacidae > Forpus > Forpus xanthops. Next base: position 33,549 of record JASSUY010031117.1, on the reverse strand, counting down.
TTAAGCTGAAGATGTTTCCTACTGTGCGTGAGTAAAAGAAAAGCTTCCTTTGCATTTTAGTTAGACGACCAACACCCTTTTATGAATACACATGAAAGTGTAATACACAACTCTCATGAACAAAGAAACAATGCCATCTTAAGAAAATGTAAATGTGAATTGAAGGTAAGCCTTACATTTCTTTTCCCAATATATTCATTTATGGAAATCTTCTTCAATAAAATCCATTTTAGACCAACAGATAAATGTCATTCCTCCCAACTCTTAAGTTCACACAGAGGAATGACTAATCAACACATGCTTCATACATTTTCCCCCTGAATATGCATTGAAGGAACTGAAATGCTGTAGAAGTAATCGTAATGATTTGGATCTCCTGCTGGTGGTTCCTCCTTTAAAGATCAGATTCCTCATGTGGGGTTTTGTCTGAAGCCTGAAGCTAGGGCAGGCAGAATGTCCTCATCAGAGAAGTCACCACCACAGTCAACTCTCAGGCTATCAGCTCCTCAAAGAGCCTAGGGCCATAATTTCACAAGCATTTCTATGACAGAACAAGAAGTAAAGCTTTGGATTTACTACAGCTGATTGTATTTGTCCATTGCAAAATTAGTATTTTGCTCTGCATATAGACATTATATATAGAATGACAATAAACTGGACTAAATATATGATGGTACCATTACAGGGCAAACCTGAGAAAATATTATTTGGTGTGCATATCTAAAAATGTGTGAGGTCATAAAACTAAAAGCTAGACATTGAAGCTTAGTAACACTACAGAGCTGTCTCCAAATTTCAGGATCAAAATCCTGCTGTGCCCTACAGAGTATTTTTTGCACTACCATTTTTGTAAACAGGATACTGAATTTACTCTCTGCTATTTGTCTCTGAGTAAAGTATGTGAAAAACCTGGGAAGACTTCAAACATCCCTTTGAAGGGAGAAAGTCCTAACATTTTCAAGCTATAAGAAGATAACATTTCCCACAATACACAAAATCATTAAAAAACAATAAAATCATTCCCTTACTGTGATTTGCCAAAAAGAATATAAAGATTTCTAGGAAGTTAAACAGTTGATGTATCTCATTAGGAACCCATATTTTGTGAAGAGCATTTACTTTCCTCAAAAACATGTATAAAAAATGATTAGATGTCTGATCTCGCTGGATGCGCACTGCCTGAAGTGGAAGCTATATGCTGTCAGTCAATAACAAACACAATACCTTGAAGCCCTAAAAATTCTTTCATCTGAAAATAACACTCATTACAAAGTCAGCCATTTCTTAAAAAAAGAATCATGAGGCAACATTTTGAGTCATAAACATTAAGACAGAAACTTATTTATGTAAGCTGGAGTCAGCAGGCTTTGCTAGACCATTCAGCAGAAGAAAAAGTGGGTAGGTAATAATTTGCAGAGGGTTTTGGTTCAAGGCTGCGGAAATTTAGGAAAAGACTGTAGCACACACTTAAGGGAAAAGACAGCCCCATTTGTCTACAGAAATTGTCAGTGGGATTAATATTAACTGCTGTATTTGAAAGGCTTTTTAATTTTTATTCAGCCTCACATTATATTTATGAACCGTGCTGATCCTTTTGTTCATCACTGCCATCCAATATTTTTCCAAATTAAAATTACTTTGAAGTCTCTGACCTTTAGGCAGGCACTCAATTCTGAATCAAAATATAATTATCTTTGTAACATGAATACACACCTTATGTTACTCCCATGCTCTTCTTGTTAGACAATAAATACGTAATAAATGTAAGGAAAAGACTACACTGAACTTGATAAAATAACGAAAAATAAGAACAAAATAAACTGACCAGTCTGTTTTTCCTTTCCTACATAACCAAGGCAAAGAGACAGAAGGGAAAAAATAAAGGCAATACTTAAAATTTAGAGAAAGAAATCCTTTTTGTGCAGTGCATAATGTATCTGCAGGATATACTGTCATGAAATCTCACCACTTTTTTTGAAACCAAAAAGGCAGCTTTTCATATGAGTAGGTCCAGCAATCACAGGTTTATATTCCAGCAGTATCATACAGGTACAGCACTGTTTATTGAACAGGACTATCTTTGAAGGTGAAAGTGGACCATAAACTACAGAGCGCAGAGAATATGTTTCTTGTACGTAAATCACAGCTTTTTCTCTAAACTTCTGGTTCTGACCACTGACACTATGTGAATTGCTGGTGTGATGACGGTAGCACTTCCCATTCATCACCTGGTCTTCACCATTGCTTCTTCAAGTAAAGGTACTCCGTCTAAGTGACTAGCAGCTCTTGATCATATCACTTAGCAACCTTCTAGTGCCAAATAATAACTTAAGAAATAACTTACTTTTACGTAGAGTTGTTGAAACTCCTCAAGGTTCAGTCTACCACTTGGACAGTCCTTTAGAAATCCTTTGTACCACTGTTTTAGCTCGTGTTCATTGAACTCCGTGCTCTTCACCAGATCTTCCATCACCTCAGGGGCCAGCTTGCTATTCTGTTTCCCCATTCTGCCTTCAGAAGAAAAAAATTAATACAATTAGCCAAGTTGCTCTGAACATTTTAAACTGCAATTAGTGCCAAAGCTTGAACTTGTTTTGCACTCACTGCTGCTTTTAGTCAAACACAACTTCACAATTCACTAGTGAACAGGAATCTAAGCAATGCTTGAATATCAGAGGCTAAAAACAGTGAAAAAGATAACATTCTTCTTTCCCTTATAAGCCTTAAGGCCTAGAGACAAACTGCTCATTTGTCTTCAAATTAGGTAATTTATAGCTTCTTCACCCTAAGGCTGAAAAAGATTATTTAACTTTTTATTTGAATTTAACAGAACTTTTTGACAGATTAAGGCATGTCCACAATTTCCTATTATTCTTTGTCTTGCAAATCTCTTCTGATATGACATCTATATTAGCAGCTATTTCTCACTAGTACAAGGCTGTGGACAGATAGGCTTGTAATGTCAGCCTAGGTGTTCCACTGGGAGGAGGACTTGACACACTTGGTCTCCAAAAATGGTGAAACCAAACTGGAAAAAAAATGTAATTTTTATATGTATGCACATATATATGTATATATACAGACATATATATGGATGTGGATGTATGTATTTACTGCATAATGATACACAATAAATGGTTTATATTTAATCACTTTTAACTGAAGATATCCACTACATTTGTTAATTACATTTTGCATACACACTTACAAATATTAAACATAAACCACACAAAAATACAAAAAAAGCATGTGCTTATAGATAAATACAGTAATATCAGTACTACTCGTGTTGACCCTTTGAGATATTTCCAGGTCCTCTGGCATTTGACCAAGTATGTCCTTTGAGAGAATTTCTGAGAAAACCTTTTCTTTAACTTTTTCCACTTTACTACAGTTTATTTCATGCAGGAGATGTCTTTCAGTTGTTTTCTAACCAGATGACGCAGTACTTCACTTGTCCTGTACAGAACTGTCAAACAATAATGTCTTTCCTAAGCCTAGCTCAGCATTTCCATTTTTATCTCCCAGTATAGCATGTCTCTAATGACAGCACCACACTGAACACACTGATTTCTAGTCCATATCACCATGCATTCCTGATATTAATTTACTGCTTTTGTCATAGTCCCCCATTTTGACGGAGAAGATTTTTCTCCTCAAAAGGACACACTTTGCTTTGTTCCAGCAAAGCAATATATTTATATAATTTCCTTATTTTTACCTTTGCACTTGAGCAAGTGCGAAGTTGAACATTCTTTCTGGTGTGTGGTTGACCAACACATGCTCTAATGCCATACCAACAGCAGCACCAGGTCTCCTCCTGAAAAATGTCATGGCCCCCCCTCTCTTTTGGCTATGGTCCTTCCCTGCCTGTCCTCATCACCTCCCACACCTCCCAGCCCATCAAGACAATCAGGGCTGGCAGCAAACCCCTTTGCCAAGACAGCACACAACTTGGCCACGCAAACACCCCCAACACCCAGGAGGAAGGTGTCTTTTGCCAAAGCATCACTAGTACAAATTTGGGAGATTCGATCATTGGAAAGTACAAAATGCCACAAACCATCAAGCTAGGAACTCCAGCCAGAAATACATCCATGCCTTCAGGACACTGCTGTTAGACAAGTGCACTGTGCTGTACACAGATGTAACTGGAGGTGGGAGTGAGCCACCGTTACCTGGCGTGCCTCCAGCAAGCAGATTTTCCTTCCCCAGGCTCTGCACATCCTCCCTCTACCAGTGCTGTGGAATGCCGCAGTGCTTTCTTGCTCAAGGCCCTGTATCTTCTCTGAACTACAAGAACGCATTTTCAAGGACTCACCCAGCTGTTAATTAACAGCAACACACTACTTGCTCTGAACTTTGAAGCTTTGCCAAGCTCCCATCCATGTTTTGGTAAACTTAGTACAAATATGGGGGAGTTCAACCCTTCAGTTAATTTAATTGTAAGCATACATGTCCAGAAATTAGCCATTTTGACTAAATGCTGGGTTTGCAATTTAGAGTATTTAGAAAAATTGCTCCAGCTTTATCCTTGGAGTCCCCATCTCCTCATGTATAGCACTGGCCTAATTTGGCATAATCTGGATTTAAATTTCATGGGAGACTTAAAGTATACTTTAGTTATTTCTCTAGCTCCAAATCAGATGGCTTTTAAGTAAACAATAGACCATTTCAACAGACTGTTTTATTTGTTCTAATTTTTAAGGGGCCTGTTTATCTCTCCTTTTTTCTTTTTTCTACTTTAAACTGTGTTACCCTTTGCAGTCATAAGATGCTTTACTTAGGACCCAGAGGACCCTTAAAGATTCTCAGCAATTATAGTAACGACCTGAGGGAGATTCATAAGGCATCTTCCGGCTCTCTTCATTTAGCCAACTGGGCTTTTACTTGACCCTTTTCACCTGGATTCTTATCCCCATTAATATCTAAGTCAACAACACTTGCACATGAAAAAAAAGCATCTTCAATGGGCAACAAAATCCAGTGGTTTTGACTGACAAATTCTCTGTAATAGTAACTTTTCCTGTATTTATCATGTCAGCTTTACAACCCTTGGACTTGGCACTACATAGGGGTGGAAGTAAAAGGAATATACAATCTCAGCACCACCTTTCAAAGGTACCTATGTTATTTCGAGTAATGTGGACACAAAACATAGAAAATGGAGCGAGTCTGCACAAATGCAAGAATACATGAATAAAGAACTTGACAAACATATCCATGCATAACCTTTTCTATTATCAGATCTGAAGAAACAAGATACCAATTTTCTGCCTCTGTGCTACAGGTCCCTAGTTTTGATCAGCTGCTTGTTCTGTCATGGGTTGTCCAATAAATCACAAACAGCTTCCAGCCAGCCCTGATGTGCCTCACCTTACAATAGCCTCTCGCAAATGAAAACTGCAGCTCACATCTTGATAAACACTTTCAGAAACTACCTTTTTCCACAGAACCAAACCAGTATTTGAGGAAAGTATAATTTGGGACTGCTGGGTTCTGTACGTTTACTTGCTACACAGTGCACAATCTGACAGGTTCTGTTTGAGAGAAGGGACTTAACAAGCTGACCAAGCTGGTCACAATGCCTTCCTGTAATTAGAGCCACACATTCTTTCAACTCTAAAGTTCTTTCCTCATGGAATTGAATTACAATCTGCAAGAAAGCTCAAGAGTGTCATGTAATTATCAAATATAAACTCACACTTCTGGCATTGGGAAATCTGTCTTATTTGGGAATAAAAACTCAAATACATAGATTATCTAGTTAATCGTATTCTAACATCTTCTAGAGTTTCACTGAATCTCTTATTATTACTGAAAAAGTACAATCACCCATTAGCAATGAGTATGCCACTGCCAATACATTTAATTTTCTACAATTAAAAATATTTTTAATTAACTTATAATCACGGTTTCCCAAACATGTTTTTTCTTTGTGAAAAATCTATGAATATGCATTAGGAAAAGACAGGAGAGAACAGCTGCACAATCACTAAGTTTTCCAGAGAAGGAAAGGTCACTCTGCAAGCATTTCTTTGTTTAATAAATGTTATTCTTTTAAATCATAAATTTGATTCCATTTTTCCTACCATACAATGTGACAATCCAAGCACTGTTACTTATCTATGGCGTTTTCTGGTTGACAAAAGCCATGAAAGGGTACACACCCCACCAAATAGCAGTATACTTTGATTCCAAGCCACCATGGGGAAGAGATCCATGATAAACAAGGAACCACAGTGCATGGGTTGAACTTAGCTCCAGCGAAGGCATCAAGTCTGTCCCAAATGAGCATACCCTGGCAAGAGAATGTTTATTAATACTAGAAAGGGAACAGAATCTAAATTAGAGATTAAGAAAACTACTAATACTCTATTGCTGTTTCAAAGTAGCAACAGCAATGAAGGTTTAGTTTTAAAATACATCCTTTTGGCTGAAATGCTGCAAGGGGCCATCAGCTACTCAAAGAAACAAGCTTTTCAGAAATGCTCAGCATAGTAGTAATTCAATACTTCGTTAAGTAACACCTAAATTGCTGCTGTACACACCCACAGGAAGGTCAGATTTAAAAGATGAAGTTTTATTAAACAACCAAACCCCAACCTGCAACAGTCCAGGCTGTGCTAGCAGCAGGCAGGGAAAATATAGAATCATACAATAGTTAGGGTTGGAAAGGACCCTAAGATCATTTAGTTCCAACACCCCTGCGAGGGGCAGGGGCACTTTCCACTAAACCATGCCACTCAAGGCTATTGAACACCACCAGCAATGGAGCATTCACAACTTCCCTGGGCAACCCATTCCAGCGCCTCACCATCCTTACAGTAAAGAATTTTTTCCTCAGATATAATCTAAACTTCCCCAGTTTAAGTTTGAACCCGTTACCCCTTGTCCTCTCACTACAGTCCCTCATGAAGAGACCCTCCCCAGCATCCCTATAGGCCCCTTTGTTCTTTGCCCCTGGGCCTCAGGAGGTCCATGCCAGCCCACCTGGGAAGCAGCAAAGGGCTTCAGCAGCTACTGAAAGTCACTCTAAAATGACTCAGCAGCATGGCTAAGCAAACTGATTTTATATGATTTACTGGGGACTTTGGAGGTAACAGCGTTACATCACATGCAGGAAGACAGTTCCTCCAGTTTTAAGACCATACCTAGTTTTAAAGCCAGTTTTCCCTATTTGTTTGATACCTTTCCTGCAAAGCCATCACATGTCCCACATGTACTGTTTCAAAAGCTCTTCACTCTCCACACAATCATCATTCAAACTTCCTGGCCAATGGGAAGGTTTTTTCCCTGGAATATTTGAAAGCAGTTCCTGCACAGGTTTATCAGGTCTGCCTCTTCCACTTGGCTTGCCAGTACTAAATTGGCAGTGTCAGTACAGTTTTACAAATCAGAATTTTATTAAAGACATAAGAAGAAGGAGGGAGGACATGGGGAGAGGTTAAATTTCAATAACAAAATATGACACTTACGGAAGCTTGTTTGCCGTTTAACGATTTCGAAAACACCCCCAAACTGTTGCTATCGCAGCTCCATTCCCACCTGTCTCCTTCTTCCCTTCCCCTCTGTTCCCCTTTGCCCTCCTCGGCAAGCATTCAATGTTCAAAGGGACCAAGCGCAAATATAACTCCAGCTGTTCCTAGGAAAGTAAACTGAGTGCTGCTGAAGATCACATATTTGTGCTGAAAGAGGACTCATAATCCTTTGAAAAGACAACACCAACAATGACCAACCATACCCCTAAAATCCAGCTTTGTGTCATTTTGCTTGCTTTCCTTAAACTCAATGATATAAGACCATTTCATTTCCAATTTGCATTAAGAAAAGTGTTGCCAGAAGGTTATGATCCTTCCCTTCTGCTCAGCACTGCTGAAACACACCACCATAGAGGTGATAAAGGGACTGAAGCATCCATCACACAAGGAAAACCTGAGAGCTGAGGCTGTTCAGCCTGGAGAAGACTCAAGTCTGATCAATGTGTGTCTAAATACTCAACACAGGAGACAAAGACCGCAGAGCCAGTGGTTCACAGAGACAAGAGGCATGAACTGAAATTCAAGAAACTGTCTGATGGTTGGCAAAAGCTTTTTTACCATGCAGGTGATGAAACACTGGAACAGGTTATCCAGCAATGTTGTGTACTTGTCATCCTTGAAGACACTCAATGCCCAACTGGACATAGCTCTGAGCAACCATCTCCAGCTGCCTCTGCCAGACCAAGGGGCATCTCTGGAGGCTCCCTCAACCTCAGTAACACCGTGAAACACTCAGGGGAAGAAAATAGGGTAGTCATAACACCCAACATTTTGCATCTGTCGTAGCTGCCTTGTTTCACTAAATTCCCTCCATGGGTAGCTGAGAGAAAAACGGCTCATCCCAAGGACCATTTGGAAAAGACATGCTGGTGACTGCATTTACCTCCCTCTCATCACTGACTCCAAGAGTGAAGGGACATTTACCCTATGTCCTTGCACGCAAGCACCTAACTGAATGGGGCTACCATTACAGATAGGTAAGAGACTATTTATCTCAGTATATTTTGGTTGCTTTGACACCTGTCTATGTTCATGCTCTTGTTTTCCCAGCAATCCTGCATGAGCTGAGGGGGTAGTCAACCAACACCTCTGCAGCCTCATGAGGTCTCTGCATTAGATGAGTCTGCTTGGATGGTACATGTTTTTCTTGCTCTTTCTTGGCCCTGGGGAATAGGAACGAGTCATGTGGACTATGCTAGAAGCAAATGACAACACACACTCTGCCAGCTCAGCTGTACTAGCAGGCACTCATTAGGTTGGAAGGAAAGCTGTGGTTCATCTCCACCTCTCTGCCCACTCCCAGCCTACAAGCTCACACAGGAGTGCGCTGAGACCCAGGGACAACATGTAAAATCCAGGCACTGCACAGGCACTTGGTGGATGTCTTTCCAAATTTGACACAACGCAGATCTATAAACAACGCATTAAACATTGTATAGACTGCAACACAGATACATATAGAGGGGTAAGAAACCCCAAACAATTACATGCTGGGAAAGCAGAGAACTATGTCTATAATCTACAAAACCAGAATCATTTTCATGCTATTTTTGAGCAGGCTACTTATCAAATTTCCAGCTATGTGCTCATAATAACTGTAACTCCTGATAACTCCCAGCATTGTTCCTTTCTCCTCAGGCTACTTCTGACACTGCCTTTTCTCTACTAATGTGAGCATGAACTATAACTACAAGCAGACTATCAATCCACACAGATGCCTCATTCCTTCAAATACACTTATTGTTTCATAGAAGGGCTCGAGCACTTCTGATATGAAGATAGGCTGAGAGTTGGGGTTGTTCAGCCTGGAGAAGAATAAGCTCCAGGGAGATTTTGTTGAGGCCTTTCAATACTTAAAGGGAGTTTTTAAGAAAGACTGAGAAAGGCTGATCTAGCCAGACAACCCTGACCATGGCAGGGGGATTGGATTAGATGATTTTTAAAGGTCCCTTCCAACCCAAACCATTCTGTGATTCTAAGATAAGGATTTTTGTGTGCATGTTTGTGTAACACCATACTCAAGTTAGAAGCAGTCAAAACTTACTGCTGACAACACAAACCTCAAATTAAGGGTGAAACAAACAGGCTAGCTTCTGATTTATATTACACCACAGAATAAAACCTGAAATAAATCCAGTGATTTCAGATACTTTACTGGCTTTACCAAAGATCAGATTCAGGCCTGCAATGTCTCCGTGTAAAAGAAATAGGGAAAAATAGAGGGTAATAACATTACAGAATGCAATTATCCAGCTGAATTGAATAATAAATGGAGAAAACAGGTTTAAGCAAAAGAAGAGAGATATATTTTTAAATTTTATTTGCAATGAGATGGATATTCAATTAGATTCAAGCAATAAAAAAACATTTGAAAGGGTAAAAGCTGTGTAGGAGGATGATCTAACATAACAACTGGTATGCAGGGTTTTTTTCTCTAGGTGACTAAGAAGCAAAAATTGGATTTCTTTCATTAAAAGAGAGGATTTGTTTTCTGTTGAGTCTGGAATAAAAAGAAAAGGAGTTCTCTACAGTTTCAGCATGAAAATCAAGGGCAATGCCAAACTCATGAGTAACTTCACTGCTGATGCACCACTGTGGGTCACGTAGTAGGGCTCTATTCAAAGCCTAGTGGTGAAGATGGCAGCTTGGGTAAAAGCTTATTTGCAGACATGTGGCCTGAAGTACATCACAGGGTCTTACTCCTGCCCACTCTGCTCATTTGCCTACATCTCATAGGTGACTTTCCTCCTTTGAAAGTAGACAGAGAGGAGATACGCCGCATAAAGCAGAGACTTATTGGGGTTGTCCAACAAGACCCAAGTGCTCAAAAGAGCTTTGAGGCTTTATCACTTAGCTTTAGGCGGAAAGACAGGGAAAAAGTCCCTCTTTCACTTGCTCTTTCTCTCAGTCTCTTTTTAGACTACAAGGAGAACGCTCATATTGCAACAGAAAGCTTAGGCTTTGAACGATCAGAAGTCCATAAGAATATTATTGCTTTCTCCTTAACTCCATTATTTGGCTTTGTTGCATGCCATAACTCAAACTTGTTCCGTTTTGATTTAGGTTGTTTCAATTTTTTTATGTCCACTTCTCTAATATGTTGACAGAACTTGATTTATATGCTCTGGAGAATTTAGTGACTAATTTCTGAAGAGAACAATATGCTTGTTAATGCTAAGTGTCAGAGAAACATGTAAGTACCTCTGGTGTCACAGTTTCATTTTACAGTTGGCCAAGCTTCTATCAGCTGTGGCCATCAGTAGGTAACAAGGAGGTGTGAGTTGAGGAAGAAGCCTTATTTTTCAGCAGTGAAATGAGCACTTTCTTCACCGTCTATTTTCTTCAATTCTGTCCTCATAAATAAAGATTTTAAAATGCATGCAGAATAAATACTGTACCTTTTTGTAATAATTCATATGCTGAATACCATTCCAATCACCTGATTATCCAAAATGCTCCAACACCAGAGCCTTGATTGCAGTGACAAGTTTGCTACATAACTTTACCCAGTAAAGCAGGTTTTGTGTTTTTTTATAAGACTACATTCTAGAATATGGTTTCCATTAGGCTTTCCCTCATGAGATGCCCTAATATGTTAAAAGAGAAATCCAAAACCTCCTGGACATCACTCTAGTTCAGGGTGGCCAGTGGAACAAGTTACATGTCAGCACTATGAACACTTTCCAAGCCTTGCATATCACAAGAGTGTCTTATTCTGTTCTAGGTACTTCAGTATTTTACCCCTTCTGGGGTAGCTGCTGCAAATACTTTTTTTGAGGGGGGAAGATTGACAAGGCATGCCTGAACATTACAGTTTCCCTGAATAGATTCCATTCTTCTTCTGGAACAACGGGATAACATTTACGTAGACTGTAAACATCCATCTAGGGTTTTTAATTCCAAACTATAAAATTTCCTCTGTCTGCGATACATATTTTTTGTACATATCCATTTGTAGAGACTGAAGTTAATTAAAATGTTGTTTTTCTTTGAGAATGTCATGCTCGGGGATAAGGGCTTTAGACTTTAGCCACTGCCTTGACCACATTTATAGATACACACCATTTATTTTTCTTAGTTTTTCTTTGGTTTTAAATATTCATTTATTCTGTTGCAATTGCCTATAAAAAGTAATATATATTTTCTCTCCTCTTATAGGAGGTCTTATTTGCTGTCAGTTTGCTCTACTGTTAATCTGAAATGTCACAATATTCTTACGTTTGATATCTGAAAAGCCAAATTCTCTAAGTTGCTGTATTTACCAAGAGGTCCTTTTATTGTTCACATTTCAGCCTTATTCTGAGTTTGAACCCATCACATCTCCTTTTTATGATCGTAAGTCACTGGGGCTTTACTTAATGGTACAAAATTCACTCTTAATTTTTATCTCCATGCCTCATCACAGCACTTAAACAACACTGCCCTACTTTTCTGAAAAGGTGGATTAACCACATCAAATGTTAGCTGTTTTAAAAGTCATTTGTCTTTGGTGCTTCTGCAGTCAATGGAGATAGCAGAAGTGATTTCAGAGTGATTCACCCTATGCAGAGAGAGATGCCTGGAAGAGGCAGGATGAATACATGCATACTTATTTTAAGACAGGATGAATCACTTTCTACAAATGTCTCTCTGCTGCTTGTAGGGGCAGCATTGCACTTGCTAGATCTGACTGGATTTCTAAATGCTTAAAGTGAAGCAACCGGCCTTGCTAATTGACAGTGGATAATCTAGAATCAAAATGCCATTCCTGATCTCACTAGGAAACACAGATTTGCCAAGGTTGATTGTTAATCCTATGTACTGCAATCTTTATACAGATGTCATTAATGCCATTCCAAGTACAAAAGCTGGTGTATCAGAGTCTTTCCTGAATTTACTTCCATTGAACCAGTGAAAAAAATAACTATTTTCCACCCTTTTCCAGGCCCCAGTAGCAGAGATCATGTTGCTGAAGACTGCTACATTATGCTCTTGATACCCCATGCTTTTTCCTCAGTACAGTTCCTAGCCAAGTAAAGTCCTGGCCTCAAAGAATAACATATTCTTCTTATTATTAAATATAATATTATTTTGTCAGGAATTTCACTCAGACCATCTAAATGCTATATGAAAGCTTGGTCTTCTCCAACCAATTTCTAATATCCAACTCTTCACCACAGTCTCTTTAGCAGCTATGTCCAGCAGCACAGACACTGTCTCATTGTTCTGGATTCACAAGTGGGCATGGTGAGCACTGTATGGCCCTCCTCCAGTGTCAGCTGGGATTAACAGCAGCAAGATCAGTGCCTGGATTTTTTTTTCTCTCTATTCCCAACTCACAGAGCAGTAACAGGTTCTCTTTTTCATCTTCTTGATGCTCCTGTGTGGTGTAATTACAACTACGACTGACAAAGGATGGAGTAAAACTCTTGAGTAGGGGTACCAGCATATAGTCTGTAAATAGTGTTGGGGTAACATAAATACATACAAGCTAACGCACACACATACATTTTAAATATTTTGTTTCCATTCAATTTCTTCATTAAAAAGGAACACTTAAGCCTATGGAGTTAGCTTGCTTTTTGCACATACATATATGATGGCTGCAAATGAGCTGATTTCAACTGATGATTTTGACCTGTGTGCTAAACAACTACAACTAAAAACCACATGACTATATTATGACAGTTATTAACAGAAGTGGTTAGCAGGAAAGCAGATCACAGCTTTTCATTTTACTAAAATCCTTTCAAAATCAAAACAACGTGTTTACAACATTGTGGCTACTGATCCATTGGTGTAATGCTCACCCCAAATTCATTATAAACACATCGTCACAACTATCCCTTGTGACTGCTTCAGATGGAGCATGATTAAATGCAGAGGAAATGCATTACTGAGAAGATGAATCATGATTCTGCAAAACAAAATCAATGGCTTTACACTTTTGAGTTGGACATTGAGGGGACAGTCAAAAATGTTACTTACATAAAGAAGCAAGCAAATTAATCACATAAACAGCTTAAACAGGAAAAATAAACTTTGGCAGTAACACTGACTACCAAAGAAACACAGAAGAAAACTCAAAAATGTTTTCTTAAGGCAGAATTTTCAAATCAAAATTCCTCCATCACACTACTGTGAAATGCAAAGTTTTATTTCCATCCCTTTTGATTTTTATGGTTTGGAATAAATGTAATAATTTTAATAAGAGTGGTCAGATGGCTCATTTGAAATAACATTTTGGTTCCTTCAATCTATTTTAAGCAGGCAGGCTGGTAACCATCTCACAGCAATGAGTGCATGAGATGCCCTAGTGTGTCCTGTCAGTATGACTTAAGCCACTCAGGTCAACTCAGCTGTTCAGACATAGTGTGCTGCAGCTGGTCCCTGCATTAGTATCTGCTAGCTCCATGTGGATGTCCCAGACACCTTAAGGCCTTTCAGAAGGCACTTGACACCTCTGCTGAAGCAGTTGAATCAGTTGGATGCGATCTTGCTCACCTGCTTTAGACAGCTAACTTGAACCTAGCAAACCAGCTAAGTGCCAAAGCACCTTGTTTTGGCAACAGCAAAAAGCCGTCACAGAGAAACCCTGCTCACCTAAATTAATGCATCAGCCTTACACCTACAGGCTGTCCCTGGAGTCTTCCACACTTAAGCTAGGAAGACAGCTTTGTTATGCACCTGGAAATTAAGTGAGAAATAAGATGTTTCCAATCTAGATTAACAGGCTATCCATATGCATAATCACAGAACCATAGAATCATTTAGGTTGGAAAACACTTTAAAGGTCACTGAGCCCAACTGTTAATCTAACACTGCCAAGTCCACCACTATGACATCCCCTTTGCTATGTTATAGAATAATGCACGAGAGGACCAAGTCATAGCTCACCCCCAAGTTATTTCTTGGCCTTGACTACTATCCTTGAACGCTGGAGCAAAAACGTCAAGGCTGAGAAAGTGTGAAATCCACCAGGGCTGACCTTAGAAATATTCATTGTGCTTCCTTCCTCCTTTAGTAGTTTTACTTTCCAGAGCTGCCAATTCAACTTCTGTCATAAAACATGCAATTAATAAAAAATGTAAAAATGGCTTTTATGCAGATTGAGGACATGATTTCCTCAGTACAGAGTATCTCTGTTGCACAAGAAAACCCAACATCAAAAAGCCATAATGCACATAACCATAAGCTAGTATTTCCTCATTAGTTAGCACATGCTAGTAATATTGCTATTTGAAATCAGAGAGACAGATAGTATAGCTGAGTATCAAAAACCTTTCTTTCTGGAAAATGTGTTTTTACAGATGACAGAGCTCCTAGCAAGGTTATGTATTGAAGGAAAAGAAGAATCCACTCTGACATTAATATTGATAGAAACTGCAAAATGAACAAAAAGGACAAAGCAAAGGAAAAGCTGTCTGTCCCTGAGGACACCCTATGGCCCCAGTACAGGAACTTCATTATTATTTAACGACCTTAATGGCAAGCCTCTAAGTCTCGTACATGTCCTTCCTAACAAAAAATTAACTACAAACACAAACCAGAAAATCTTGAATACGCAATAATTGAAAGCTGCAAGACAGTTCTTCTGGTTTTGACTTCATTTATACAAACAATAGTTTGGAGAGACAGCTAAGTAAAACATACAACTTTTCGTAAGTCCCAAATATGAATCACAGCAAATGGTCTTTCTGTTAAAAGATAAGCCAGAGGGAGGCAGGGAGAGAGAGAAAACCAAAGACAGAAAGCCTCTCAGGCTAAAGGACTACACAATTTTATCATTTCATACATTAAAAATGGAACAATTTATTTCAACTGTTTTTCAATAGAGCTCTACTGGAAAAAATTTTTATAACAACTGGCTATTGTGGCTGTGCTAATAAAACTGATCAGCTGAATCACGTGTATGTGCACACGCTTTGCTTTCTTTTTTTTGAGAAATAATAGACAAAAAGTAGAAGAGAGAGTCTAAATCTCTGGGACAGGCTGTAGCAATACATCTGAAAAAGAGAAAAAAAGCAGTGGTGATGCAGATAAAAATATGAAAGGAAATAAAATAAAACTATATAAGCAGTTAAATTATCATAAAAGTCACCAAAAATACTGTCTGAATTCCTTGAGCTTATCATCCATCAGGATAAAGCAATGGATAGAGGTTGGTAAGCACAAACAAGCTGACTCAGAAATCTTTTCCAAGGTCTCAAAACTGCAATCTAAAACACCAGCCTGCAGTTCCATTCAACTGCCTGGGAAAATAAAATTTTGCTCTGATTCACTGCCCACCTCTGATAGATAAAGACCCCCTGAAAAACTACTTTAGAAAACCAGCAAGAAAAAAAGACATTATTATAGGCTATGAATCCTGGGAAGCATGACATGTAACTCACATTCTCAATGGGCAGGATATTTTTTCCAAACTTATGGCTGTCTGTCACCGAATTGTCCATGGGAATACTTGGGACCTATGGAACTAGAACTACAAAGGTGCTGGACAGAAAAGTAACCACCAACAGACAGTTCCATTTTAAAGCATAGTTGCACTTGGTGAGACAGCCTTGTGAGTTCTGCCAAAGCCAATCACAGATTATCACTGCAAGTCAAGGGGGAATTGTTGGGGATAACAGGCAAGGACAAACAGCTTGGGCAGCATTCACATGGCTGTGCCTTCCACAGTAACTGCTGCTCCCAGGTAACAGGAGACAGCAGTGGGTGAAATACTTGTATTCCCAATCATGATACCAAGCAGCTGCAATTGCATTGACAGCTATCCTGGACTATTGAAGTCTGTAGAATCTGGAAAGCTACAAATACCAAACACTGCCTTCCTTGGCATTACCTCATGATTACTTCAGTCATTGCTGGAGAATGTGCAGGTGAAAATGTTTCTGATATCAAACTGTTGTTGCTCCCTCTAATGATTCCAGAGGCTGCAAGTGACTGAGGATGATATAATGTCTTACAATTTTTTGTATTTCTGTAATAAGTTACACAAATTAAACTACTAAGAATGAACAAAAATATCTTGGATGGCAAACAGAAGAATAACTTTTCTTCATAGTCAATGGCGCCTTCACCATTTAATTGCATCCACAGCTTTCTCAATTGTAAAAAACACCCCACAACTTCAGTTTATGAATGTAACATGTACAAGTGTGATTGAAATTACCTGGCTTCAGCGCTCTCAAACACACTCATATAGTCATTCTGGCCAACAGTCATCTCCAGATAGCAATTCAGCAAGTTGATCTAAGACACTTTTCCTAGGGTGGAATGAGTCACATGTTGAAGGGGCTGTCTCTCTCCATTGACTCTTCAGGCTACCATAATCACTGATTAAATTATCTTCCCTGAATTTGCCTGATCCCTGTTTGACCACACTTATATCTCGGTCTCCACAACATCCTGTGGAAATCAGTTTCATAATTTAATTAAACTTTAAACAATAATTTCATTGGTGACCCTATTTCTTGTACTGTAAGAAACAGTAACTATTTCTTGTTCACTTGCTCCTCATCAGTTGTGAAACACCCAGACTCTGCCTAGCCTATGCTCCATGTCCCTAACCAACTTTACCCCCTTTTTCTAGACTTTTATCAATTTCACTACTCATTATCATGCAAATAACTATAACTACAGATAGGATGCTCCACATGCTTATATAGCAGAGTATTTCTTGTACTTCTGTCCTAGTATTTCCCAGCCATTTTAAGTACTACTTGTCATGAACTGGTAATTTCAGAGATCTATCCTCATTAATACTCAGATCCATTCTTGTTTTCTACTAGGTAATCTATAATTATCAACATACTTTGTCCCACACGCATAACCTTACTCTTACTGACAACACATTCACTTGCTGCTTTATCTTCTCCGTATTCAGTACTACATAATCATACTGCAGCACTTTAGAGACAGATTGAAATCTGACTGTTACGGGTAATGTCAAATCATATGCAAACTTTCTCACTTTCCTAGTCAACTCCACAAGTCATTTATGAATACATTTTTTTTCTTCCCCCACTCTACATAAAATTGCAAAACAGTGTGGTAACTGTTTTTATGCCTATGTATATATGCAGATGTGGATACTACAAATGACTTAGAAAATTCTAAACTAGAAGGAAGATGGCTTAAACACTCTGCTATCATTAAAGGCTAAAAACCTGATGAAATATCATAGATTCATGTGTTTTAACAACCTGGGAAAAGGTGTTGTAATCTCACCACGTCTACAGCTGCATCAGGCCCTGGTTGTACTAAATGCTGCACTGATAGAGCTGTTTACTCTCTGGTGTGACAATAGAGGAGAAAAGTTAAAGGAAAAGAAAGCTACAGTTTAGCAATAACCTGAACAGTAGAATAAAAGTAAATAATAACAAAAAGCACACAACATATCCCCCCCCCCTCCAAACAGCATCAAGAAACAGAGTAATCTTAAAAGCTATTGTGGCACTTGCCAGGAGCTTTCAACAGCTAGTAACTCAAATCAGAGGATGCAATATAAAAACTGTTGGCTGTCAGAAGGCAAAGAATTGTTTGAGCTGGTTATAGCTGCAGTACTTTTTTTTTTTCCCCTTTCTTTTTTTTTTTCCCCTAAATTACTCCATAAAGACCCAGCATAAAGAGAACCTGTTACAGAATCCCCTCTGGAACTGAGCAAGACTCCAAATGATGGGCTTTTGGAAGTGATATTTTTCAGTCTCCAAGATAAAAGAGAATACAGAAAAAATGACATTCAGGAAATCTGCCTGCTTGCTCATAGTGGAAAAAATCCCGTTATCTTTCCTGACCAGAACAGCCCCATTACTGAGGCCAAGTAAAAGGGGAAGGGAGTGAGTGTATGTCAGGACATAAATTCAGGGAAAAGGATCAGAAATCCCTTTTCTTGCTTATAAAAGCTGTACTATATTCTGTGGGAAAATCTGTGTATTTTGGAACAAGAAAATGTAGACTTCAAGGTATATGGTAAAAGAAGCCAGATTTACAAAGACATATAAGCACTTCTATGGCTCTGGGCTACTGGCCGTAGGTGTCGCTATTAAACTGTCTTGCTTCATTTCTTTCCAAGTAAGTCAAGGTGATGTTCAGTATCAACCATCTCTCCAGCAGCTTGAGTGCTCTTATGAAATCTTAGCAAGCACCTAAATTACTATGTAAATCTCATCTAAAGCATTAGTTGCTGCTTTCAGTGCTCAAAATGCAACTCTGACACCTCTACTTTCTAAGAACACGACATTAGTACACAAAGCGGGTCCATCACTGAACTTCATCATGCTAGCATGTGTATTCATGCCTTGTTTTACCTGGTACCACTTCTTAGCATTTTGAAGGTCCCCACTTCCCACACACTGACACTGCGAAACATTCAAGTCGGCATTTGATTCTTCATAAAAATAGCCAGGCACATGAATAATGATACATCATATTATCATTAGTCCTGGGGAGCTGTGAGTGCCAAACTGTGAGCGTGCATTAAGAATGCAGTAAGGAATGTGCCTGAATAGCCCTGTGAAATTAGTGACTATAATGTTGCTGAGAAACACTGACACCTAATATAGATGTACCCACACAATAAATATAGGCTAAGCTGGGTTTATTATGCAGACGTGCTTAGCATTAAGAGAGTCTACGCAGTATTAACATGGCTCTGCTATCAAACAGACAGTTAGATAACAGTACATTGATTGTGAACCTCAGCCCCAAGTTGTCCCTCTTCTTCTTCCTTGTCCAGTCTTCTCCCCATACTTTTGGCTTCTGGCAACACACTTGTCAAACCAGTTCCAGTAAACCTGTACCAGCTCATTCTGACTCTCCCACTTCCCGTCCCTCCTTACTTCCTACCTGGTCTTATTCCTTACCCAGTTCCAACTCTCATCACCCCAGTGTTTTATCTGTACTTTTTCTTTTGTCTTTTCATCAGCAAAAGCAGTGATGTTCACAGCATGCAAGGTGTATACACAAGGCAAAAAGAGAGCTTTGCCTGCTTAAGCTACAGAGAATTCATCTTATTGACACTTAAACAATCTTGGCACCTTCAGGCACAATATAACCACTCCCAAAGAGCAGAGAGGGATGGATGCCCAGTCTGCCAGCAGGGCTGCCAGCACCTCTCAAAGGCAGCCTTGAACAAGAGGGACAGGAGGCAGGCCTCAGCATATTTAACTGCTGTTTTACACTTTATACAATGTTTGAGAGCATTTTATGTTAAAAAACAGGTTGTAAAGCCAAGTAAATTATGCAGCTTATAATTATGTTGTGCAAAGCTCAAACAACCCAAGGCAGCCACTTGAGAAACACCATGATTTACAGGCATGAGATGCAGCTGCAGAGAGGAAGACAATAGTGATACAAGTATCTCCCTCACATGTGCGTAAATGCACGGGGTTTGTCTGTCTGTGTGTACTCCTCCAGCTACTCAAAATCACCACAGGCTGGTTGGAGGAGGAAACATGTACAGAGAGGATCCTTCTGTAGGCAGGAAAAGCAGGAGAGACAGCTATGTTCATGAGCAGTAACAGCAAGTGAGACATGCAATACAGCATTTTTAGATCCAAAAAGGTCTTGGTGAATCTAATCACCTAAAAAGTGGGATAGGAGGAAGAAGTGTGGGACGAGTTGATATCCTCATGTAGAAAAAGAGAATTCAAACTACCAGGAGGAAGTTGTTACTTACATTTTTTGCATGTTATTCTATATCCATTTTCCCCTTCTCACTCCTAACAAAGTTGTGCCCAGCAAACCTATTTGTTTGATGCTTGTAATCAAGGAGGCAGAGAGTCACTCATCGAGGTGTCTAGGTGGAGGCTTGAACTCGTTTTGTTTGTTTTTTTTCCCAGAACAGATACAGAAATGAACCTGACTCTTGCTGCTGCCAGCCTGCCCTGATAAAAGGATAAAATGGAAATGGAAAAGGCACTGGGGTCAGATGTGTCACTTGCATCTGTACTTTCTCTTTTAAAAACTACCTATATTTCTCAAAGAAACTATTCAGAACATCTAGAAAAAACTTTTAAGGCTAAGAGGAATGATCAGTTTGTTCCTGTTTTGCTTGCCATGCAGACCTGTTGCTGAACAAAAAATAACCTTGAATCTGACAGGCCTGGGAAAGCCCTGAGGAACTGCAATCCCCAAACCACAAAAAAATTACTGTCTTGAAGTTACCATACAGTTAGTGCCTGCTATCAAAAAAAAAAAAAGCTTGATGGTCTGCTCATTATTGGCTAATGTCATATTTCTACCGTATTCCTTTATCAGTCCTCCAAACTTTCTTAGAAACATCATTTGCCTGTTACTTGAAAAGGAGCTAGGTTGGTAACAGGTTCAAACTTAAACAAGGGCAAGTTTAGATTGGATCTGAGGAAGGAATTCTTTACTGTAATGGTGGTGAGGCACTGGAATGGGTTGCCCAGGGAAGTTGTGAATGCTCCATCGCTGGCAGTGTTCAAGGCCGGGATGGACACAGCCTTGGGTGGCATGGTTTAGTGGGAGGTGTCCCTGCCCCTGGCAGGGAGGGGTGGAACCAGATGATCTTAAGGTCCTTTCCAACCCTAACTATTCTATGATTCTATATTTTACAACCCTGAGAACCTGGCCAGAATCCAGAATATCAAACTGCCAGTCTGTAGCGTAATCTGTTTCCTCAAGAGACTGAATGAAAATGTTTTGGGCTTTTTTTTTCATTATTAATGATGAAAACAAGTAATAAGAAATCTCTTGCAATTTTTAAAAGTTTCATATGATTGGGGACCACAGAAGAATGAGCAATTATACTATTAATGCTGAACTATCTGAAATTATTGCAAAGAAAACTGAGAAGACTCTTCTCTAACACAGCATCCACAAATCATGCACAGAATAGTAACAGGGAAGTTATTATGTAATCAATAGCAGGGAACTTGATTAATCCAGGTTATTTCTAGCTGGTTGGTAGCCATTAGAAGCTGGATATCTAATCTAAACTAGTCATCAAGGCTCCAATGCGCAATGGAGAGAAACAGGCACCCAATTCACCAAGAGGCAATTCATCCCATGCTAAAAATATACATACAAGATAAGTAGGATTAATTGCTCTCTGGAAA
Source organism: Forpus xanthops (assembly GCA_032466535.1). Lineage (NCBI taxonomy): Eukaryota > Metazoa > Chordata > Aves > Psittaciformes > Psittacidae > Forpus > Forpus xanthops. The sequence goes on along the minus strand of JASSUY010031117.1, from coordinate 11,945 downwards.
TGCCTGCGTTTGTTTGCCTAACAAGAAAGCCTACACAATTAGTTTAGACTAAACGTTTAACTTCTAGACAACTAGAATGGCATGAAAAAAATACCACCCCTTGAGCTCAGGCTGAGCTGACCCTCCAGGACTGGGGACAACTGCAGAGCCTACAGCCAAACTGTGCTGCAATCCTCGTGACCCAAACTAAGCACTACATGTCTGGTGAAGTCCACAGAGGAGGTAGTGGATCCTGACTGAACTTGTGGGACGAAACACCAGATAGACATTAGAGCAGCCCCTGAGCAGACTTTCCAAGAAATTGTCTTTCTGCCAATGCAGCCTCTTACCGACCTGTTTCAAACTGCTTTTTTGGGGGGTCCAGATTTATTAACAATAATCACTCATCTTTACGTTCTCCAATTTCTCTGGTCTTTGTATGGCCATTGTCATATATTTGTTGAGTTAATAAGCTGCTCTTGGACGAAAAATCGGGAATATGTTAACATTTTTAAAGGTATTTTTAATAGTATTGACAGGTCAGTACCACTGACTTCCTGACACTTCCATGGGGAATGACTTAGTACTAACTAGTTCCAACTATTGGTAATTACTATAAAGGAGAGAATAAAAGCATTTTTTTGTATTTATTTAATTCTATAAACTTGTTCTATATGAATGTATCAGTAAAAGGCAACTTTAGAAAATAGCATCTCTCTGGTGTTACGCAATGAGTTAGTTGTAATATCTCACTGCATGTATAACGCTCAATTTCAAGCACCCAGAGATAGATAGGTAGATACTCTGTAAGTCCTACAGCACAGGTCCTTTTGACATTTTAAGAGGACTAAGTTACTAGGTATCTAAGCACAGTGTCAATTAAACAGGTTGAAGCAAATCCAGCCACACCCAGGAGTCCCAGTTCAGACTGTGTAATTCACTTTACTTCCAGGTCTCACGACATGTTCCTCAAGATTCCTGCTTTTCTTGAAGAATTGTCCTCTGCATATAGAAATGGCATTGCGACCATCATTAACTTAGTTAAGCTTCTTTGATTTTCTTTCAGCCATGACATGTACTCACTTTGTCCTTGCTTTTGCCTTCTAAAGCAGTTTATAAAACTTGAAAAAAGGACTCCTTTGTATCATATGGAAAATAACTGTGCTGTAAGGAACAACACCAAGGCTGAAAAGCCTAAAATTAGACCTGTGAGCTTTGCTTTCATTGGCAGCGATGTGTGCGCATTCATATTGTCTCAATCTTACATTCTACCTTCTTTTTAAAGACACTACTTTCTGAAAAACACTGAAGCTTAAAAATAGCAAGCCTCTCTGATTTAAGGGTATATTGACCTTGGTGACTGGCTATTTTGACCATATTCACCTTTAGGTTTTAACAGTGAATTACAAGATCAGGCCATTTTCAAAAGCAGTAGCAAAGAAAAAGCATTTGCAGAACAAAAAAGCTGAACATCTCTGAAATGGTGCCTGGAATAATCCTGTGATTTCCAGGTTGCTTTTTTTCCCCTCCTAAGGAAACTGTAACAGAAATTTAATAGCTTTATTTTTCTATCCTGAAAGACAGCTAAAGAAGAAATACGCATCATATAACGTGGCTGGTGCTGGGCAACATGGGACTAACAGGGATAATAGAGTCATAACAGCTCAGCATCTATGATATACCCATTCTCTTCTCGCTTACATTCATCCAGTTCCCACTGTAGTTAACAGGGGAAATAAACAAGAGCAAAATGCATCCGAAAGGTCAAACTTCATGGATTTTCAAATGAAGAAAGCCATAGAGAGGCTAAAGTCAAAACAAAGCTAGCTACTGCCTTAAAGATAATGCAAGCTGTTTCTAGCGTAGCGTTTGAGTATCACCTTGTGGAACTTCAGGATAAAATATGAACTTGGCAGTGAACCTGAAGGGGGTATAGTCAGAGCAGTCCAATTTCAACAGACTATCAAGATGAACTGCTGGGAGTTATTTTACAGCTTTACGGCCATAGCTCACTCTGAACCACAGTGTTATTTGTAGAACACTAAGGTATAAATAGCAAAACTACATCCACTACCTAGATACCTGTGGCATGCTCAGACAGAGCACTTTTTAGGTAATTGAATGTGCCACAGATGAAATACTTAAGACATTAGGTAGAGATACAAATAATGCAACAGTTATTTATCCATCAAAAAATGCTAATATGGATCTCTAAAGCAGCACTAGCATTAAGAGCTTAAGGCACCAAATCAGGGGGTGATTTTCTGCCAGAAAAGAGAATTTAATTCTAGCACTGTTACAGTGAACAAGAAGCCAAATAGTTTCTTGGAGTTAAGACCAGGGGAAGTCTAGACAAAGCTTGTCCTGAACTGCATTCAATGTTTCCCACTGGAAAATCCGTGGCTATGAAAAGTAATGATTTCAAATTAAGACAAAGAGCCAGAGAATACTATTTATTTCATCACTCTGATTTTGTCAGAATTTCCTAAAGTTTCCTACACCCTGGAAACTCCGTAGGCTGTCCTTAAAGCCTCACTTACCCAAGCAGCAATCTCCACAGGTCACGCGGTGGTATTTCAGACTATGTTGAGCTTTTGGAAAAAGAATTGAGACTGGTTGTGTCACTGAGACAAAATGGAGATATTACCACCAACTGCCCCGTGAGCAGCATGGAAACCCTGAGAAAGGTAAATATACCTTTCTCAGGACTAGGATATTTTGTCCTAGTTACCTAAGGATGAGGTAATTTCTTCCTGAGACAGCCCTTCTTTTGTGCCTGATTAAGACAGGTAATTACCTCCTGGATTTTGTGGGTAGGAACACAATGTGCAGTAAGTCCATTTATGGGGCTGTGGTTTCAGTCTCAAGCTTAGCTTTCTATTCTTACATATAGAGAGTTGCTTTTACTGCCTTGATAACTGCAATCTTTGAAGCTTCTGTAATTCTTTCAAACTCTTCTAATGACTCAGTCACTAAGGACATGCCTATACTTGAGTACTAGTTCAGACTGAAATCAGAAGTGGATATGAACTACAAAGGTAATCCTCAGAAATGCAAGGTAATAACACTCTCATCCCCTTCTTATCTTTCAGTAAAGCATCTTATTAATAGAGCTATATTTCCAGAAAATAACAATTCTATATAGACTAAGAGTACCTACACATAGAACTATTTTGGAATAGCTATTTTCAAAGAACATCAGAAACAAGAGAGCTTCTGTTTCCTGTTCACATCACTACATAAATGTGATCTCTCATTTTACATAGAAGGTATAAGACCAATGGGCCTATATACTTACAGAAAGAAATTTCACATTATTATTGAATACAATGGATAATCAAAAGTAAATTGAATCTGTAGCAAATTGATTCTGCTACATGATTTTATAAGAACTGCACTAGAATTACTACATTAAAATAATCAAAATTATGCAGATTCTGCAGTAAGCTGTAGAATCCTTTTAAAAATATTTACATTAAATTAAAATTTAGTTATATCTATTTTAAAAGATTCCCCACAGACCCTGAGATCCCCACACAAGCTATGTACACTGTGTTGAATACTTCATAAATTTTCTATACTCCACACTATACCACACAGAGGTTATGCACAAAGGTAGAAGGTAGCTTTGCAAATTTCTTCATGAATAATGTACAGAAAAATAAGCTAGGCTCTTCTGAAGCCAACTGACAAAGCAGAGGCAATGGCACAATATCCTGAGTGTGTGAAACAGCTGACTAAGAAACTTTTCCTCAAAGCTTCACACAGACCTCAGGGAAATGTAAACTTGTTACCTCGGCATAACTGATAAAGGCTGTTTATTTCTTAGGAAAAATGGATTATTATTCAAACTGTCTGTGGTGTCTTATGCCTTTATTCATTTGGACAGTCTTCATGGTAGGTGCCAACTGCCACATCAAACTGGTGGGTACTGAGATGAGTTGTGCACTGGACTGCCAAAGTGCCCCAGTTCCCAGGTACATTTCCAGGTCACCTCTCCCCAGCTCACCCAAGGCAGAGATCTGGTGCTAGCAGGCTGTGTCCACACCAGATGCAGAAGCAAGACCCCAATAGTACCCTCTGTGCTTTATCCCACACCACTCATTCTCCAACCAAGGAAGTACTTATTTCACTCCAAAGCAGTCTAGACATGAGCTAATATATATACATCACAGATGCAGAGATTACTACCTGACATAAAACCAGAAGAAAGCATCTGATAAAGAGAAAAAAATTAGGTTGAGTAAGCTTCATGCTAGTGAATATATTACTATGATAATCTCCTTTTGAACAGCTACTTCATCTGCTCACCACAGAAAGGGCTGCTTGATAGTTCCCACCAGCCATATTCTGCTTTTTCGCTCCTTTAGGCTTGGTTTTATTTTGTCTGAGGGGAAGCGAGATTTAGAGAAATCCCTGCAGGAACGGCAGAGTGCAGGCAGCTGCCTTGTCTACTAATCAATGAATGCTGCCCAGGAAGAAAGACAGGATTAGCACTGTTTCCTCCCTGCCTGTTCATCTGTCCCCCTGGGAACAAGAAAAACTGCAATGACACATTAAGGCATGTGCTGCCCAAGTGCATCAGGCAGAAAAATAAGCGAAGTATCAAGTAACAGAGCCCTCTGAGCTACCCATGGGATGTAGGGCTGTTGCAGCCAAAGCAAAGTCCAGCTACAGTTAAATGGTACCTTTAAATTTTTCATTTAGAGTGATAAAAAGTCCTGTTGAATGGTTTGAAACTATAAGTATAAAGTTAAACCGACAAGCTCCTCTGCTGAAAAACAACCAGACTGTGAAGTTCTACCTTTAGAATACACACCTAAGCTGAAACGTTTGCTGTACCAGCTCTGGAGTCTTGCTATGCTGAAAAAAAATTTGTGCAACCAACTCATATGGTTGATTTTAATCTTTTGCCTTACATAATGTGAACTTGGCTGACAGCACTTAATAACAACTTAATGGAGCCTGATGGAGTTGAACTGGCTCATACCCAGCGTGATTGATGCTCAAATGACTCCACTTTTAAATATTTTGCCATAATAATAAATGGGAAGTAATGATAACCTACAGTTGGCCAAAGAAATAGAGATTTTTCAAAGGAACAGACAATTTCTGGACCATTCCACATAAAATAGGCACCTTTCATTTTCTTCTGCTCTAGTACTTTAAAAAAAAAAAATACTTTTACCAGGTCTCAGTCTTTACATTCTCACACTCATTCCCATCTGAAACAAGCAAGGATAGATAATAGCCACTGCTGCCAACTCTTACTGTAATGAAAGATCTCTGGCATAACCGAAGATTAGCAGAATGTCATGCCTGTTTACTTCACTGTACTGAGAAATCCTTACATTCCAGTTTGCTCACAAACTGACTAGGTAATGCTTTACCATGTCCAAGGGAAAAAGCCACAAAGCCTGCCTAATATGGAATACAGTTATGTATTACAGGAGAGCTCTACCTCTTTAGTCTGCCATAAAGCATACAACTGACAAAAAGTCAGTCATACGCTTCTTTCTGAAAGATAGCATATTGACAACCATGTATGCACGAACAATTTTCATGTGAGTAGTGGAGACCTGACACCTGTGTTTTATTATACAAAAACCTAAGAAGAAAAATATGTCAAGGATCACAGCTAAACTGATAAAACTGATGCAATAACTGTATGTAAATGTACTATGCAATTAATCCAATGCAATTAAAATCTAGACATAAAGGAGACATGCATGTCCTTATTGTCTACTAAGAAAGCGCAAACCATGCTCTACAACCGACTTCCTCGTCAGCTGTATTCCAAGTGGATCCTTACTATCACACCACCACCTGAGATCTCAGCACCGAAAGTATAGGAACCTGGGAGAGATGTAAATACCACTGTTACCAATAAACTGCCACTGTAAAAATATTCCAAAGTTAGAGTGGTGGTGGCCTAATAATTTAAATTTAAGATTTAAAACAGTTATTACTTTTAGTTCATTAATACTTTTATTTCACTTTTACTTCATGAGCTGCACACAAGCGCTTGCTTCTGTAAGAATTTATAAGGATAGCTGGCATTTCTAAACTGCACTGTTTAGCTTCAAACCAAGTACCTCAGGGAGCCAAGAGGAAAGACAAGCCTCAGGAACAGGTCACAGGCAGACAATGGTAACAACTCTGTATTGGTCCCATTTCTCCAGGGAAGGATTACATTGCGATTTTAATCTGACAGTCCAGTTCCATTGCCAAAAAGGGTTATACCCTCCAAAGAAAACCTCTCCTATTTTTGGAAACAGCTCCTTGCTTAGTGTCTTGTGTATATTCTAGGACTTGCATGACCGCATGCAAGGCAGGGCAAAAAAAAATACTGGACATGCATCTTCACCCAGGAAAAAAAAAAAATAATCTCTTTTGGGTGACCTAAACCTTCAAAAGAATAGGTGGTGATAGCGAAGCAAGGTGACAGCAAAAGCTTCCCTTTCTAGCAGTTGCATGTGATTCAATGACCATGCCAACCCAGCCAAGAAAGGCTGGACTGAGCTGAATAAAAAGATCAGCCCAAGCTGGCGCCACCATTCATCCTCCCACTGTCAGGCACATAGATCACTTGTTGGTCAACAGACATTGCATTTCACTCAAGACAGACCAGCATCACAACCAAAAGTCTCCAATGGAAAACTGCTTTCATCCAAATTTCTAGGTCTGAAACCTCATTCTTTCCAAATACCAAATGCAGTCACCCCATCAACAGATCCTCTACTACTCATCTCAATGCAGATGCAGAAAACTCATGAAAGTAGGAATGATAACTGCATAGACAGGTCTTCTGAGGAAGAAATTGGCTTCTACTGATGACAGGGACCAAAACATTTGTGACTCAACAGTGAAAAATTTACCTAAATGCCAAATATTTTTCCACCTTGTCCTGCATCAACTAGAAGTAGGGTTTTTGAGGTTTTAGTTGAGCTGCTTCATATCAGCAGAGTTCCTCCCATGAAAGGAATCTCACTATAACACTAGGATCAGATAGGTAGAACATGTTCTACAATTCACTATGAGAATCAGTGTCTTGAATTTCACCCTCCGCTTTGCTTTCAGTTTTCTAAGAGCTCTTGGATGTCACGTTTCTGTCCTCAGCATCATCGTATAATACAATGTAAATGAAATCATGTCAAAATCAAGAAATTTGCCAGTACTGTAGATGTCATATCCCATTCAAAACTGACATCAGCGGTGAAAAACTACACAGCACATAAATACAACTGCAAAACAATGAGCAACTTGTCATTTAAATACTTCAAAATCAGGGCCCCCAAACTAACAGCTTTTTATTGCAAAATAAAGCAGGATTTTTAAAAGCAGTAGCTCAATCATAAGATCAATGAATCATATGATGAGAGTACATTTAAAGTCCTATGCAAATGCTTCACATTTTATTTTTCAGTCTTTCTCCCCACTTAGTTTCATGTCCCAAATGCCTCTAGATGAGCAAACTCCCCTGCACCCACACAGAACTCACTGCCAGAGGGAGTCTGCACCGGGGGTGTTCCTCTGGTCATTTTAGGACTTACTTGCATGGGACTTAAAACTATTTCAATTCCTCTTCTTCTTCCCCAACAGCTACTTCTATCACCCATCTCCACATACATGTAAGATACAACAGCTCAGCTAGCTAGCTACTGGCATATCAGTTAAGGTTTCCTCTAAGCGCCTATCATGCTTTTGTCCTAGTATGGTTCTGATACAGCTTGGCTATTGTTACACCTGAAGATATAGTTCAAAGAAAAGTTGCAAGAATCAGCTGGATTTATCACTAAATTCAGCATTTCCCAGAAATTCAGATTTTTCCCTGCAAAGTTTTCTCCTAACACCTAAAAAAGAGTGAGAAGTGGTGAATCCATTGGTAACTGTCCAATTAATCACCCTTTTTGTGAGAGGGCTTCCACTCTTCCGTCTCTCCTAGATATTGACAGCCTTGCCTTCTGCTGCCTTCAAATGCTATCCTACTCCTTTTCCTCACTTCCCCCTTCCTTTTTGATTCATTTAAAATGCCTTCTTCCTAGCATTGAAATCTTCACAGGCCTGATCCTGCCTACATCTTTAACATGATTCATGATCACACCTTCTCCTTTTCCCCAAGTCTCATCCCCTTTAGGCTATGAGCTAGCTAAATACTTACACCTACATCTCTAGTCAACTCTGTTCAAATCAACAGATTTTCCCTTGTATTTAAATCTAATCACTCACGGAAGTGTTTTGGTGCTTCAGGATGTTCTTTGCACTATTCAAATCCACTCTTTAATCCAATTTTTCCAGTAGGGATCTGATGCACCAGGTCATGGAATGAGTCCTATTTGTATGACCTGAGACTTTGGTCCAGCTACTTCAGGATAGGGCTGATTCATAAAAGAAATTTCCAGTTGACATTCAACTCTATGGTAGCATTTAATAATGAAGCACCATCAAGCCATCTTTCCATTTCCTCCCAAACATTTCTTGATGCCGGTGCTTGTCAACAGCACTGTTAATGCCACCGACAGCTGCTGTACAGCCACATCTAAATTACAGTTACTGTAATTTGAATTTTTACAGCATGGCAAATTATCACAGCACAGTTGACACAACATGACTTTGCCCCTTTAAACTGTGTGAAACTGAACCCTCAGTTTTTTTGTTTATTCTCCTGGATTCAATATTTATAGAAGAGTATCATTACTCAAGTGTCCAGAGTGATACCACTAACTTTGCTCATTTAGAATAAACAAAAAACTGTTCAAATCTGCAGACTTCAAGAAGGGATTTTCAATGGAAAAAAGAAGTACAAGACAGCTACTAGCTGCTATGTAAGTCTTCCTAGAATCAGGAATCTCATAAATTACCATTCTGAGTGACAAAACGCAAAATTGCAGAAATAGGTAGCACGTTGTCTCACACAGCTTCAGATGATGAAGTCGTTCTGAATATATCAATGCTGACAAGAGTAAACGGTTGTGTTTACCGGGCACCACAGAGAATTACAATACCAGTATCTCTGTAACACATAGTCCCAAAGCAACCTTGAACATTTCATGAACTCTTCCTTTTATCTGGAGATGAGCTGACATTGATATATTGTTATTGGTCATTGCTAATACACTCCTACTGGCAACAGGGAGATGCATACAGCTGAAGCAAGTCATATATTGCAAGACCTTCCAATTTATATGGAAGAAAGTGGAATTTTCAAGATATCTTTCTGTCTGCTCCTCAGCCAACCATGAAATATTAGACATCCACTAAAACTCAAGCCATAGTGAGACACAGGGATATTTTTCACATATTTGAAGTACATGAAGTTGCAGGGTTTAGAGTTTTTTTAATTTTAAATTGATTATCTTTATTTCACCAACATTAAATCAGCAATACAAAGTAATGATAGGACTGTTTGATACCAAAATACAAATTACTTTATTATTTTATATTTACCATGAGTTTCTCATGCAACAATTCAGAACACTGTTGAATTATTTTCATTTATTTAGTTGCATATTATGAAAAAAAAATTATATTCAATGAAAAATATTTGAAGGAGGTACTAATGTAATGTAATGTATCTCACAAGGAATAGCATTTAACTAGCAAACATTTCTCTAGCTCATTCTTGTCTACAGAAAGCAAACTGCTTTGTGACTGAAGAACTTGTAGGAATAGATTTTGTTAAGCTAATTAACAACATGGATGTTATGGCATTAAGTGATATGTACATATTGATAAGGAGACCACTGATAACAGTATGTATAAATAAAAAATGCAGAATATGTTATGCTAAATTATTGTAACATTTGCAGTCTTCTGTATCACATCTTCCCACTCCAACATTACACAACCAAAATAAAAAAATAAAGAATAAATACATAGGCTGTGTTCCTACTACGCAGATTTACAAGAAGCTGCCTTGGGCCTTCCAATGAGGTATGGGGAGGCAGGGCACTGAAGGGAGTGATTCAACAAACAGGAGAGATATACAGAAACAACACAGCTGCATTCAACATCTGTTTGCATTGTACCACGACTTCTTACAGACTTCTCCTTTAAAATACCAATCTAGAGATACTTCTATATAAGCCCAGCTGTTCAGAAGATGCTCTAGGTGGGTCTACACTGCAGCCCCTGCAGCTGGAGTAGACGCCTGCCTGAGCCAGCTTTTAAGTTGCTGGCTTTGTTACTGTAACCAGCCCCACCAGGACAAAGAACATGCTGCAGGCTGCATAACCTGCTCAAGGGCAGGATGAAGACTCGAGTACAGCTAAGCTCTGTACTGCTGTGTCTGGCTTGCTGCAGATACATCATATATTTGGTTTAGGGACAGGCTGAGTGTGTTAGCATATTTCATTCACAACCTAGAGACTGCAGAATAAATACATCCTAATTAGCTTTGCAGGAGAAGGACTCAGCCACTGCTATCAGACATGGATTGGTTCAACGTCACTCTGTGAAACTCCTGAACATGCAGCTTATCTTTCTGCACAGGCTGCAGTTACAGGATCTTCTATATGTTGTTAGAATTTTTAAATTACACTTACAGCACTGTACATACAGCTGCACTTCCTAAAACAGATCCTTGCTTTATAAGGCGATCAGTTTAAAAAACAAATACAAAAACACAATTAAAATGCAAGACGAAGGAGGCATCCCCTGTGGTGAAACACAGCCAGGTATCATTAAGGAGAGGGAGATGGGCAACAGGAGACTCTTGGAGCAGAATCAAAGAAGAAAGGAAGCAAGAGACAGAGAGGGAGGAAAAAAGGGATCAGTGAAAGCTAAAGGACGAGATAAGACATGAAGCAGAGCTAGTACCTGCTGACACTTCAGGATTAAATTCTCTTACAGTGGGAAGCCTGAATGAGTAATGTTCACCTCTTTAACCATGTAGAAACTAGTATCACTTATGGATCTGTGTTCCAGTAGCACCTCTTTGTGGCAGACACCTGAGAAAAATGTAAAGCCTCATAACCCCTTTCAACCCTATTTCCCCAGACAAGAATTAAAATCAATAAAAAACAGCCATTGAACCTAATAGGCAAACACTCACACAATGTGTACCATAGCAAGAGACAGCTCTTGTAAGCAAAACTAGTTAATGAAAAACGATGAAGGCTACTTCATCATCTACTTACCATACCAGAGGAGGAAAATGGAGCCTTAGAAACTACCTCTCTTAAGCACTCGGGCATTTCAGTAATACAGCTGAATCGTTAGAAATTCACTGCCAGAAGGTGGCAGGCATATTTTATGTACTTATATGGGAAAAATAATTTGTGATTTCTTTGACTCTCATAACTTAAGGATGTGTTATATGTAAGTGTTAACAAGGTAAACTACCTAATGTTCAAAAGACCAAAAATTATGCTAATCTTCTAAAATTTCTCATTTTGAATGAAGGACCAGATTCCAAGCCCACTGGAGCACACTGCAGAGCATCCTTTGACCTTACAGTGTGGCTAATATGATCAGATACAAGAGTACTAATATACCCACATCAGATGAAAAACCCCAAAACAGGTGAAAAATACAGGTCAAACTCCATTAGAAGGCATTTGAAGAAACGGTCATTTCATATAAATCAGGTTGGTTTGCAAAAAGTGACAGTACAATCCAATATTTCATGCATCAAACTAAAATTCTTTTTCAAGATACCATACTTTCAAACTGAAAGCCTTTTATCCACTTCAAAACAGGTATTTCAAGACTATCCTTGAATGTAGGTACTCATTTGTATCATTTGGGAAAAAAAAAAAACAAAACAAAAAAAAACCACAAAACATTCAAATGAAAACTGACTTCTTTAAAAAAGTATGGTATATAATGAACATCAACTGTATATGTGCTAGGTATCAGCAATACTTGCACAAATGACTTTTTTGAGTGTTATCTATCATAGAAACTGATCTTTTTTTCAGTGTTAAGACCTTGTAAAAATGATCACTTTTACTAACTTTTCAAGA
>JASSUY010031116.1:0-19153 GCA_032466535.1 Forpus xanthops | reverse complement strand
GGCGGCGGCGCGCGCCGAGGCCATTCATGAAAATGCTGACGTCAAGCCTGGGGGCGGAGACTCGTGCCAGGCCCCGCCCACCGGTGCCATTTAAGGCGGCGCGGCGGCCGTCGGGGGGTTCAGACGCGCGGCAGCACGAAGGGGTTCGGGCTGTGTGGTGCTCCGGTTCGCAGCGACCGTCCCGCGGCGTCAGTCGACTTCACAGCACCGACTGCGGGGTCGCACCTCCCGCAACCCCACCCCCGAGGGCGCGGGGCAGCCTCCGCTGAGACTTCATGTCTGTGCTGTGTCCCCTGCCCTGGTGAGTGCGGCGCTTGGGTAACCGGTACCGAGCGGTTCCCGCACAGGGGTCATGGCCGCTGCTGTGGCTTGGGGGGGGCTGGAAGTGGAGCCTGCTTTTCCCGAGATGAGGCTCTGGAAAGTGTTTTCCTGGGAGCGGCAAAAAAGGTGGCAGTGTCGGGATGAGTCGCATAGGAAGAGCCGCGATCTGTGGGAATTCGCTTCACTTTCTCGAGCTGGGAATGCCATTAAGGCTGGAAAAGCAGTGCTGGAATTGGCGCCGTGTGCGCCGCTGGTATGGGAAGTCCCGGAGGTTGTAAAATAAGTCAGCGGGAGCTAAAACACAGCAGCTTGGAAAAAAGGGGTGAAAAAGACCAACCCCCGCAGCGCTCGCACTTTATTGAGTGTTTTTTGCTTTCACCCCTTAGAGGGCAGAGCTGGAGGAAGTGCAGAAGTGAAGCCCTGCTTTGGAAGCCTCCCCAGGGCTTCTCGAGGGTTTACTGTTGGGGAGCAAGCCAGGGAGGTGCTCCCGGGGGGGGGATAGCGCTGGCTTGCGAGGTACTGAGGTTTTGCACCCCCTTTTCAAAGGGGCAGGAAGGAGGAGTCCAGAAGCAGACTGGTGATGGCCTCTGCTGCTTGCTTTTCTATCACGGTGCTACTTAAATCTTGCTTGGTCTTCCTGCAGCCCTTCAGAGCATTTGAATGCTGTCTTTTGTTTCTAGCCCTGATTACCTGAGATCAGCTGAAATGACTGAAGTGATGATGAACACCCCAGCTATGGACGAGATCGGGCTAAGCCCCCGCAAGGATGGCCTGTCATATCAGGTAAGTGCTTTGCCAGCTTCTTAGAGAGTAACCCCCTATGGAATTGCTTGGACTGGACTGCAGCCTTGGTTTAATGTACCTTTCCATAGCCTGACCTAATCGCAGGTCTTACTGTAGTGAGAACTAGTCAACAGACTGGAATGCTTGCTTGGTGGGAGGCGGTTGTCTAAAATATCACTTGGTATCAGACCAGATTGGCAAAGGACTTGGTTGTTTCCAAAGGGATTGAGCCCACACACACTCAGTGTCTATGGGGGCTCAGCAGGAGACAGGAGGGATGGTTAAAGAAGGGTTTGTGCCACTCACTGGGCTGAGAGGACTCTTGAGGTATCTGCAGCATGGTACAGAGAGGACCTGCCTAGAACAGGGGAGAGTTGTTTATATGGCACTTACAATTTTTGGGTCTGTTTCTTGGCTATCCAGACTCACAGTCCTATTTGAGATGGTAACACTCGGCTGTAAGATATGGTGAAGCCAGAGACAGCCTAAACAAGCCTTGAAATGTCACTGAAGATAGCGGTGTCTTGAAGGCATTAGCTGCGTTCATTCTGAAAGTTCTGAGCACTGTCATTAGCTATTAACTTCTAGATTAATGAGTGGGGTTAGGATGTGGTCTTAGAAACTAGCTTGAGCCTTAATCCTTTAGTCTCAATATCCTTTTAGTTTCCTAGCTTGCAGTTAATCAAAGGGCAAGTTGTGCATCTTAGCCCACTAGATCCATGTTTTCCTATTCTTGCAGGAGACTTGTTGATGGGATTTAGCACAGATGATGTGTGTGTGCGGATGACTCGCATCTGCTCTGTTTGTTGGGTGACTCTTAACTGGCAGATCCTGATGCAGGGCTCTTCATTTGCAGATGTTACACAACCTGCACAGAGGCAGTTGCTCTAAGTATGCATTCAAATGAGGCATACTGTTGTATACTTGTGTATTTACATCTGAAAAATGAGCTACAAGGCAGCAACAATGCACTGAAGCATGAAATCGATTTAACTTTGGGGCCTCCAGCCAAAGCCATGGGGAGGAAGAGGGTCTGCATTGCTTTTTTTGGTCGGAATTCTGGATCTGGGCAGTGCAGGTTGTTTGATTTATACCTGTGCTGTGCCTCAGTGCTCGAGTTAGTGGAAAGCATATGGCTTTTCTTTCTTATAGAGGGACTGTACAGCAATGAGAGTGTTTGTTAAACCTGAAGCAATCAAACTGGCCTGTATGGGATTCTCAATTGTCTTTTATGGTCACCTTATGAAGAGGCTTAACTGAGTCAGGTCAATGCCTCTATTTACCTATACAAATTTTCCAGTGAGAAGCAGGATGTAGGTGCCCTGCTTGTTCTAATGATTGCTTCAGTGAGGTTTTTCCCCTGATGCTAATGACCTTGATAAGTCTGCCTGGGACAAATGGGAAACAGGCCTGTTCAGTTTTGAGTAGATCACCTGAACATGAAGGTATGTGAGTCATAAATGCTGGCAATTCATACCTATGCAGGGCTTTTGTATCCTGGATCTCTTCTCTGTAGCGGTCGAGTCATAGATGACTTCTTTCAAATGCTTGCAATAGCTGGGGACTGCCTGCCAGTACTTCAGCTTGGTGTAAGCCAAACTATGGTTGAGGTGTTGAAATGGATGATCCTGATGGAGCACTAGCAGTGTGTGGGCTGTGTACAAGGTCTGCCTCTAAATCAGATTAGTGTAAAGAGGATTGAGGAGCAGGCTCCCGCCTTCCTTCTCTGGCTGAGGATGTCACAGTGTAAATCAAGGTAAGTTGAAAGCATCCTTAAAGGGCTGAAAACTCAAGTTAAAACAGCAAGGACAAATCTGATGCAAATTGCATCACAAACTCTTTGTTCTACCTCAGGCTTTGGCACTTTGTGCTTCATCTTGCGCATGGAGAGAGTTTGGTACATGGACAACTGTATGCTAGTCTGAGAGCTGTAGTGCAATAATTTAAACCCAGACAGGGCTAATGGAGCATGACTGCTCCTACACTGGGGCTTGTTGTTCTAAGCTGCAACATCTTCCCCTGCTCATCTGCAGTTGGGCACTTCTGATGTGAGCATAACAGCCTTTGGCTGACTACAAGAGGCAAAAAAGTGGAGGCAGAGCTGGGAGAGGCAAACTTCTGGTTTTGAAGGCTTCTCTTGTTCAAGTAGTAGAATTGGGATTTACTTTGCTGCGGAGATGACTGAGGTTCCAAATACCCCTCCTCAGGCTGTGTGGAGCATGGACTGTTTGGGAGGTGGGCCATAAGATGCTAGCTGTGAGCTTGGGGCTGCTTCTGCCACCATGTGCAGACATGAAACTGTCTGGACCAGAGGAAATGGTGCAGCAGCTTTGTGGGCCCCGTAAAGCACATTAATGTCTTCTACAGCCAGACTTGTCCTACCAGCAGTACTGTTCCAACGTGGTTTTGCCTTTACTTGGAAGCAAACAGGGAAAATTAACATGTACCCTAAGTACAAACTTCAGCAATCTGATTCCTCTGTCTTGTGGAGTTCACTGAACTTCAGGGCTCCTGTCTGCCTCACTGACTGTGGAGGGAACTTGGCTTGTCAACTTCTTTCTTCTGCCTTCTCTACCCCCTTGCCTTTGCTCATAGAATATCTGCCTAGAGATCAGCTAAGCTCTGCACCTTGCCCCAGTGAAGCTTCCTGGCCTTTGTTGGGCTGCCCATCGCTGCTTTTTAAGCACTGATGTGAAAAAAACCTCAGACTGCAGAAGTCATGTGTGTGTAGGCTTAGTAATTTGTATGTTTCCACTTGCAAAATGCACTTTCTCAGCATAGAAATGCCTTTTTCCAGTTAATATGCAAAATGTTTGTAAGCTGATGTGCTAATTTGAAAAGCTTTCTATGTAAAGCAGCTTTTATTACTGTATTTGTGCTGTAAAGCTGCTCCCTGAGCCCCCTGAGGATGGTTTAGCCTGAGCAGAAGTGAATGGTGAAATCAGGGCATTAGTCTCAGAACAAGGTGGCATAGACCAAACAGAAGATGCAGCTTTAGAGATGATGTCATGCTGGGTCTTGTGCCTGCAGTGAAGAGCTATTTCTGGATCCTTAATAGATGTCCCATAATTCCCATGGGACTTACTAAACAAAAAACTCCTTGAAATGCAACTGATGGCTCAAGATGCCCCTGCTGCAAACAGATGTGCCTACAGAGGGCTTCATGTGCTTCCTGCCTGGCAGCCTCCACTGAGCCAGGCCCTTTTCACTGCCAGTCAGAGCTAATCTACTGTTTCCTACTTTCCTAGCCCTTAGACATACCTGTTCTCTGAAAAGCCTCCTCAGCACTCTGCCAGCTTGTCCTCTGCTGCCATAGCACAGCAGCACAAATGATGCTACAGAAACCAAGGCTGAATTAATCATTTCGTGGAGCTGTTGTCAAGAGACTGCTTCACTTCTTGGAAGTGGAGCGGGGTCTGAGCACAACTGAAATCACTTTAAATGCCCAAAGTGTTTTATTTTGAGCCAATGCTGTGTCCTGAGTTGAGTGTGCTACTTTGCTGCAGCCCGACTTGCTGGTCCTGTGGGACGTTTTAGGACATCAGTCAGTGGAGGCTCAGCCTGCCTCATGCCATCAGCTGGGGTTTGGTTGTCATGGGGAGCTTGAGCTCTTTCAGTCATGATCGCATCATGCTGGTATCTGTCTAGGTTAATCACATCTACAGTTAGCTGTGAATCATGCCAGACTGAATCTAGGTAAATAGGCTTAATGCTCTACTCTGTGTCTATGGTGAAAGCCTGGGTTGTCTGTTGGTGGGGAAGTAATATTTGGTGAATGCAACGCTTTCACGGCACCTTGACTTTCCCAAGGGGCTGTGGTGATTGGTACCAAGGAGTTCAAGCTGTATCTGCTACGTTCCCCTCCCAACCTAAACTGTGGGACCAACATGTTACTGATCCAGGAGCTGATGGCAAAGGGTGGGAATTGAGCTTCCTCTAATAGCCTTGCTTGCTTGTAGGTACTCCATGTCTGTGCAGCCTTGATTTGTGAAGGGGAAGTCCTGTGATAGAGCTGGCGCTTGCTACTATGGAAGGTCTTGAGACTGGACTGCAAAAAGATGGGGTTAGCAAGTGAGTTGAGGATAACTTGCTCACACAGCACATCCGGTGCATGTCACTAGACAAGATCAGTAGACTGAGTCAATGTGTATTCCAGGGTCTGGAATGTTAAATGAGGGCAGAAGCAGGATATGGGATAAATGGAGCCAAAACTTATCATGTTCGCAGCTATGCTATGCAAAAAAAGTGTTCCACTGCAATGCAAACTGAAGACAGCAGCCCATTACATCTCAGTGCATGTGTTTTCTTCCCTGCTTGATACCTTGTTCCTCTGATGGAAAATTGCCGTCATGTATGAAGTTTCCCTGCCACTGCGTTCCAAGATAGGACAATCTGTGATTGGGGAGTTGTCATAGTTCATAAACCTGAGTCACAAGCTAGTATGCATACTAGATGGAGCTCTGTTTCGAGTCATGACTACTTTGTGAGTAAATGTAGGCATAGCACTGTTAGAGCTGGAGAATTCATCCAAAGAGGGCACTGAGATGATTTAAGTATTTCCTGAGGTGAGCTTGCCATGCTTCTCAGTGGCAGTAAAGCTTTATTTTAAGAGCTGAAATGATGACCTGGATTTTGGAATATTGGCTTGATACTGCTGACGAGGCATAAAATTTACCTTCCTTTTTCTACTGGGAAGGTGAGTGATATGTGTGCATCGGGGCATATTCTGTACCTGAAGTGGTATGCCTCTCAGCGTAGACCTTTCAGTCTTGGATAGTTTTACCATAGTGAAGCAAAGCTTTTTTCCTCCAAGACACTAACTTAATTTGGAAAGATCTCATTGCTTTAGTCTCCCTGTAATAGAATTGGCACAGTTTTCATCCCCATGGGAGGGGAGACAAGCATTTCAAGTATGGGTGTTGGTATGGAGGACACATGTGGAAGTTGTTTTGAATTTACAAGTGTCAGTTGGATTATCGTAGTGCTGAGCTAATCCTCTTAACTGTCTGACATCTCTCTTGCTTTTGGTGTTTCTCCATCTCTGAATGCTGAGAAGAGGGTATGAGCCTCCCCAGGGCAATGAAAACTTTCCATTCTTGTTGCCAAGGCTTCATTCAAGGGTAGAGCTGGATCATCTGAAACAGAGGCAAACATGACCTAAAATCATTTCAAGCTTCTGTTTCAAGTTCTGGTTTTCACTGCCCTTTCCAGCTGTGAGGCAGCAGTTTGGCTGATCTGTAGGTGATCTGGGTCAGGCCATGAGGAGAGTGGTTCCCAAAACACCGTCTGGAGAGGACTTCATTTTGTCTTGCTGCCAGTGGGAAGCTGTGTTGTGTAGTGCGAGAAGGAGCATGTATGTTCTCTTTGGGCTTGAAAGGTGTTGAATGTATCTCCCCATGGGCTGGGAATTGGGGCTCAGCTACAGAAGCGGGGCTCTGCAGAAGCAGTTGCAGCCTCTCATGCTGCATCATGCAAATGGGTGGGTGTGTAAGAGGTCTGTGAATTGCTGCTAAGTTTGGTTTTAGGTAGCCACCACAACCAGTGGGTGACTGTCACTTATCTTTCCCATCAAGTGACCAGGTCAGCTAGAAGTAGGCAGCTGATTCACTTGTGTGCAAGGTGTCTACCTCTGATGAACAAGGAGAAGCTAACCCCTTGCTGCTAGGCAGTTTGGGTGATGGGGAGATGCAAATTCTCCCTCTTACATGCAGGAGCTGGGTACTGTGAGCAGAAAGCCTCATAGGCAGGCTTTGCTAGGCAAGCTGCCCTGGTTGCTGTGCAGAAGGATGCAGAGCTCACAGGTAAGAGCTGAGCAGCTGCATTCCTAGTGGGGACCTTGCTGCAAGCTTGAAAGTTGTTTTTCCTTCCCATTGTGTAAATCTGGAGTGAGACCAGATTAGGCATATGGGAGCAGCAAATGCAACGTGGCACTGCTGGTGTGGAGCAGCAGAAAACTGGTGCCTGCTTATTTTAATAGTCTGGCAGTGCAGCTTCTTTTGGGGAGTGGGGAGGCTGGTTTGGATTAGTTCTTCCATGTGGCTTCCCCAGTCTGAATGTGAAACCCTGTTTTCTTTGGTCCCGATGCTTGGCCTGCCATGACACCCTGCTTGTCACATGTGAGGAAATCTGCCTTTGTGTAGTTTTTCCATTGACCGTCCACACCCCTTGAAAGTGCAGTTGCAACATCTCACTTCATGCTGCCTCGATGATTAAAAAGCATGACTTAGTGGAAAAAATCCTGACCTTCTTGGGTTCGGCCTGTCCTGCAGCTGTTTGAGATAAGATTGTGCTGGGGTTTGTTAGCGTGAAGAGAGCTGCACACCACATTTTGTGGCTATTTGTTTGTAAGGAAGTGCCTGCTACTTAGTTTCTGGAAAAATTCTGGCAGGCTATCTTCAAAGAAACTGCTCCAATTTGACCTAATGTGCTTAAAATGACAGCAGCCAAAGGTTAGTTTAATTATTATACTCCTATTTTTCTTACACAGGAGGCTATTTTCATGACATTATCAGCTTATGTAACCTCTTGAACCACGCTTCTTTTTTCCATTGCAACCTTTTAAACCATGTAATGTCAAGGGTGCTTTTTTTCCTACCCCGAGTTGATGCTTAAAAGCCACTGACTGAACTTCCAGTAATGCACCACATATCTGAAACGGCCTCTGTTTGGCCAAGCAGAAGCCACAAAACTCTCAGAAACAGTTATGCTGGGGGTGACTAATAACAAGTAGCTCATCCTGCAGTGCTCATGTTTACATGGCCAAGCTCAAAGACCTCCCTTGCTCTTGTGCACCTGGAAAGCAGATGGAAGGTAGGTGGTAGAGTGGGAGCTGGGCTCTTGCACCACCCTGCCCAGGACCACACGGATATGTGTGAACAACCCTAGTTATGGATTTCCTTCAGTGAACCTTGTCGGACTGCATTAAGTAGTAACCCAATAGCTTTCTCACGTTTTGGTTGCCCCAAAGCTCTGTATGCAAGGAAGAAGCTGGACAGTAGAACACAGAGTATATTGACAAGGAGGTAATGGTGTCGTTAGCTGCTAGGCTAAAGAACAAGTTGGTGTGATGTTCCACTTTGGGGTTTAGGCCCGGGCTAACCGAGGTGGTGGGTACCTGCATGTTTGGTATGAGGAGACTGAAGCTTAGGGTTCCTTGATGGGGGGCTTTTGTAAGTGGAACCACGAAGATCAAGACACATCAGATCTTGCTCTCAAACTGAGGTGCTTGTGAGCAACATGCCTGAGGCTGGTCATGCTGTTCCCTGCAAAGATGCTCTTACAGCTCATTTGAATCCAGGTAGTGTTTGAAGGAAAGTATGGTGCCTGGCTGCTCGCCCCATCTGCAACCTTGAGGGGAAAACACATTTTGTCATTATCTTGGGGGTGTTTCTTTAAACTCTGATAAAATTCTTTAAAGTAAAGAGATGGTCATTGTTTAATATTCTGGTTACCAACCACAGGGGTTCTGATGTGTCAATTGGCTCTCATCACCTAGGAATTCTGTTCTGGATGAGCTGTTGTTTGAAGCTGTTCCCCTAGTAGAGCATCCTTAAAAGTGACAGCAACCTCTTCAGTTCACATTGTGATTTGAGTCATGCAAAGCTCCTGCTAAAACTGCAGTTGGCAGTTACCATGTCTTTGCCTCAGTTCAGAACCAAAGTGCATACCATTGGCACTGCCAGTAAATAATGGCCTCTGGTCCTGCTGTAGTGTACGAGCTTGTGCTTCCGTGTGGAATGGAATGGGTAAGGTACTGCTCTGTGCATCTTGAGGGGCTGACGATAACAGGTCCTCATTCCTTGCACAAGAAATACGGTGCATAATTGCCGACTGCTGCACGTACCTCCTGCTTGAAGAAATATGGTTCAGTCTCCAGCCCATCCATAAAATGAGTGTCTTTCTGCTGAAGTGTGGCAGCTGTAGCATGTAGAAAACTGCTAAAATTGTCTCTAAAATGCAGCTGAACTTCTCTTTTAGTCTGTTGCTGTGGCTCTGGAGAGGTACCAGATGCAGGCCCTTGCTGCATGGGTCTGGACTGCTCTAGCACTGGGTTGCCATGTGCCTCCTCGCTCTTCTAGCAGCAGAGCCCAGAGCACAAGCCTGTTCTTGTGTGCAGCTTGACCAGCAGCAGGAAATGAGATCTCAGATTGTCTGATCGAGATAGCTCTGTGTGCAAACTCATGAGCATTAATGCAGAAGCAGTGGGTGAGGATGAGGTGTGTTTGGATAAATATCCAAAAGGGCAGATGCCTATTTGCTGAGCACTATCCAAGCAAGCATGTGCTTTGGAAGCCTCTTGGGTAGCACTTTTTTCCAGTACTGAGAGATTAGAGAAGCTTATTTCCAAGTTCAGGAGGCTTTCCATCACTCAGTGGTTTACTTTGTGCCCAGACAAGTCTGGCCTGGGGGGACCTGAGTGTCTTGAACTGGGTTTTGGCTAAGACTGCTTGAAGGCAGCCCCTCTCACAGGCTGTTTCTTGTCTCTTTCAGATCTTCCCCGATCCCTCAGACTTTGACCGCTACTGTAAGCTGAAGGACCGCCTGCCCTCCATCGTGGTGGAGCCGACGGAGGGCGATGTGGAGAGCGGTGAGCTGAGATGGCCACCCGAGGAGTTCCTCGTGCAGGAGGAGGAGGAGGAAGAAGAGAACTGTGAAGACGCAAAGAAGGACAACAAGGAGCAATAAATGGCATCAGAGGAAAGGCAAGGGACTGCACCCTTCTGAAGGAAGAGCCACACTTCTTTTGAAAGTCTTTTTAAAGGAAAAGACAAGTTCAACTTTGCACCTGCGAGATCTTAGTTATTTTGTAATTCTCTGTATTGAGAACTGAAGCCCTCGGTGTCACCAGACCTCCTGAGGAAGGAAGGAAGTAACGCAGAGAAATGTTTGCTGTTCTCGAGATCATTATCTGTATTTTTCTGAGGTGGAGGCAGCAGTGAAATTCCAAGCACATGGCAGAGGGTGACCACAGAGGGACCGCTGGAGGGGGAGCTCGGGGAGGGGGAGGAAAGCCAAAGGCGGCAGAGCTCGGTCTGGAGCTGCCTCCAGCTAAAAGTGTGAGAACAGAGCTGTAATCCCTCAGATTTGCCTTTCTTACAGCTTCCATTTGTGTGTCGGGGGGGTGGAAGGGTGTCTGTAGCGAGGCATGGCTGAGTGCTCTACTGATGAGGGGCCTGTGGCTCTCCCCAGTTTGGCACTCCTAAGGTATCATGAGCGTCTGTAGGAATAATTGGGTTTCTTGCTCTTGCTGTTGAGCCTGTTTTCCAGCCACTTTTCCCAAAGCTGTTTTTTCCCCCCTCTGCCTTTAAACTCCATTGCTGAACAGCTGTATTTGCAAGGTAATATTAGGCTGCTGCTTGTCATCTCTACTGCGAGGCCCTAGTTTATCTTGCAGGTGGTTAGTGTGAGGTAATGCGCATTGAATGGAAAGATGCTTTTGTCTGCAGCAAGAGCTCACATAGGTTTGAACACTTCAGATTTTCCTCTCCTATTTGCTGAGGCTGCTTTGGTCTCATCTTGTACAGTACCCAAAGCCAGAGAATGGAGTTAAGCCTCCTTACCTTGGTGTCCATGAGGCTGTAAGGTTTCGTGTCTCCAGCTTGCTGATCAATGGGCTTGAGAGAGCTGGGGTGGAGGATCACTTCCAGCTTTGCACTGCAAGACGAGCTGGTAGGGGTGTGCATAGTGGGAAATGCTGCCAGACCTGAGGTAATCCAAAGATGAAACACTTGGATCTAGTGTGGATCACTGACGGAAAAGGGGGGTTTGCAGAAGGGGTCTGTTTGGAGAGGATTAGCCTGCGTGTCCCGAGAGAGGATGTGGTTTTTGCTTCATAGCAAGGGGAAAACATTCATGAGCTGCAGAGTGGCTTGCAGAGTCTGTGATTGTGTCCTCTTCACCATATCCTGCTTCAAGGAATAGTCATCCATCTCTGTTTGGGGAGGAGGCCAGTCTGCTGCCAGACAGGGTAACCTGCTGCTCTGCTGGAAAGAGATCTAGCAGCTTTGGGGACCAGCTTGGGAGCCAGTTGGTCTTGGGATAGGATGAGAACAGGTACCACCTAAACCAAATCTGGGCTCATAGAAGAGAAAAAGAAATGTCAAGGCCTTAACCAAACTTTCATAATAATCCCAGTGCCACCCCCCCTTTGCTTATAACTGGTTCCATTTTTAAAATCTATTTGGACATGTGTGTATTTGTATTTTTAATACCTCATGAGTAGTAAAACGCTGGTGGGGTTGGGAACTGCTTTGAACATATTGGCAGGATTGTTTTAGTCTTGTCTTGCTTGTGTTTAAACATAATGGCAATAATTTATCAGCTCTGCATAACTGTTTCGGACCGATAGGAGTTTGGAGAGGAGTTAGCACAAAGCAGGAGAAATTCAGTGTTCCTACACTGTGGCTGGTCTCTGGTCCAGCAACGCAGACCCGGTTATACATACTCCCTGCCTGTCTTGGTGGACAGTTGATCACAAACGGTCATGATGTGGTGATACCATATTCTCTAGTGATGGATTCAGCTGTTGTACCTGTAACACTTGTTCTAGTCTTGCTGTCTTACTGGAATGAGCTTGTACACCTGCATATCAGCCAGTCATCTTACTTCTTAATGTTACTCTATTGGTCTCTACTGTCTGTACCACCAAGTCAAAGCTGTATATCAAAGGTATTACCATACAGGCAGCAGTGAGATGGCAGTCCTTGGACTTTAGACCTGCTGTCTGCCCTGAAGACTTGCATATTTCTGTCTGCATCCTTTTTTTGGAAGTATTGTGTATATTTCTATTTGTTGTTGAACGTATCTAAAGAACAAAGCACTCCAGTAAATCTCCTGTTGTATGATATACATTCTATATTTCTGTAATTCTTTTTGAGCCTCAGGGAGAAGCTAGCATTTTTTTCAAACTACATTTTTGTCACTGTGACAGTTGTAAATAAAGTTTGAAAATGCTTTCCAAATATTCTGGCTCTGTTCTTACTGCCGAAGCAGGATTGGGATGGTCAACCTTCCAGGTAGTGGCCAGTCCTTGTGTTTGAGGTCTGGGTGTACTGACTTGCAAGGCTAACACAACTATCGGGATAGACTCGTGTCTATCAGTTGAGGCTGTTCTGTGAAATTGGAGGCACTTGTTTCATGGATGTGGCTGACCTCGGAGTGTGCCCCATGGGGTTATAAAACTAAATCAACTTGAGGTGAGCTGCAGCATTTTTGCCTCTGTCTTCCTACAGTTGCTTACTTATTACTGGGTGAAAGGCTGCAGGAAAGTGGTACTTCATCCTGAATCTGGAAAATCTGGATTTATATCTGTAATTATTTACCTGTAATCTATGCCTACCCCTTTACCTAACCTTTCAGAGCAGAAAGTTATGGAGAGCGGAGGATATTCATACCTGCTTTTAGTACTAATGCAGTACCTGTGCATGTTCCCTGCTTGTGCTGAGCAACAAGCATGAAGGGAACCTTGCCATGCTGAGTGCTGTAAGGGTCTCAGCTGAGCTCCCTTGGGCTGTCTGCTTTGGCCAGTTTGGGTCTACAGGTCTGCTCTTCTTGAGTAGTTGGTTGCACTTCACCACGCACAGATAGCTGTGTGCTTTGGCTCATAGTGCTGCCAGAGGAAGACCTGGAGGAAATGGTATTTTGGAGTATGATTCTGAACTTGTTTGATACCAAGGCAGTGTCCTGGATGTGGAAATCTGACCTTGTCAGGATTCAGTAATCCACATTGTGCATGTAATGGGATTAAATTTTCCACTGAAACCCTGGCAATAAGAGGCAGATGCCCTGGAATGCCCCTATCTTTCAGATACATGGAGAGAAGTTCCTGTGATTTAGCAAGTTACAGACACTAATCTTACATATGCAAACAAGCTGAATTGAGGTTAGGGTGTTATGTTTACATGAGACTAGTTAAAATGCACTAAATCGTGACCCTCAGATTTAATGCTTGATTAGAGATAATATTTAACATGAGCCTCACAGTTCAAAGATTGATTGTATAATGCTCAACTCTCATGGATGTTCTAGACCACATCATCAATGCAATATTGAAGCTTGCCTCTCCTTCAATCTTTAGTTATGCTGCCTGGATTCTTCCCCTCCTTTGGTGTGTATTTACTTGTAGAAGCTGCTGCAGCATTTCCCAGATGAAGCACTGGACTGAAAGGAGCGGAGATGTTTAGTCCTGCCCCAGAAAGTTTCTGATGAAAATGAAGCACCGGTTATGGAAACTGCAAATGAATTGAACTTGTCTGCAATGTGTCTCACAGGAACAGGTTTTTCAGGCTCATGTCAGAATGAAGCCACTTGCTGTTTCCTGATGCATCATGCTATTTTTGGGGTTGGCGTAGAAAGGATGGCCCTGAGCAGGCTCACTCTGCCTGGGGGTCTTTGTTGGAGGAGCTTGGAGCAGGAGATTGATGGGGAAAGGGGCTCTTTCCTGGTCCCCTGCTCTAGCTGTTGTGGTCAATGGACTGGCATCATAGGATGAAAATGGGCTTGCTGCTGAATGGGTGTTCCTGAGTCATTTCAAGAACTTGCTGGGCGGCATAAGGACTTTCCTTTGTACATAGAACAATGATTCTTTTCCTGGCTCTTACTTAAACTTGAGGCATTTGTCCTCCTCAAAGCTTTGCCCTCTATTTGCAACTGATGACACAGCAAGCTGTGCACTGCTGCCCTGCTTAGTTCAGCCTGTGTTCAGTCTCTCAAATGCTTTGTTTATCATTATTGGTGTGTATCCACTTATGGTTGGCTTTGTCAATGCATAGTTACTTGAAACATGCTGCAGATGAGCTGTTGGCATCTGGCTTTGCATATGTTTGGGCACAGCTAGGCAGAAGGGGCCTTTGTCCATGAGCACAAAGATAATTCATCACCAGTGCTGTACATGGGGAGCAGCCACCCACTGGGTACATGTCCTCTGAGTGTAGGTCTGAGTCCTGCTGGTTGCAACAAAAGAGCCAACGCTGTTGTCTAGGTGAGCTGTCTCCTTCCTATTTTAGCACCTGTAGGAAGCTCCCAGGAGGTGAGAACATGGAATTTCATCCCTGTCATGTTGATCTTCTTTGAGATGCCCTTAAGCACAAACAGAACGCAATCCCACAAATGCTAGCCTAGTCACCTGTAACAAGCCAAGGGAGCAAGGAGCAATGGCCTGTAATACATTTGCTCTGAGCTCTCTAAGAGCAATCATGGGCCCCTAACATGTCTGTGTGCATGAACAATTGTTATCCCTAAATCCTGGCTTGAGAAGAAAAGCTCTGGGTGTTTCATGGTTCAAATGATGCCTTTTTGTGTTTGGACAGAAAAGGAGTGGTTTTAGGAAAGTGAATGCCTGGACCTGAGAGCAGCACTGCAGCATTTAGATATGTACGCATCCAAATTCACCCCCAGTCAGTGGCATCCATGTAAATGCATTTGTGCTTCCAGGAGCATATTGCAAATTCATGTCTACCCCTCTTGCTGCAAGGTTATTAGTGCTGTGCTTCAGGGTCTCCTGGCGAGAAGCTGGGATAGAGGGTGGATCAGGTTGGTACCTGCACAGGAGGGCTGCATACAAAGGCATGGGGCCTCCCTTGAACTGCAGCTCTGCCCAGCTCCTCCCAGATGCCATCAGCACTGATAGAACAGCGGCTTTGGCTTTTCAGGCACTCTGATTAAAAAGGTATCTCCTTCCTACAGCTACCATTCACCTTTGGAAGGGAGTGCAAGCCCGACTGGAGAGCGGCTCTGCTGGAGTGAGCTCCAACTGGTCATGACAAAAATGAAAGCTTGTGAGCATTGCTTCTAGGAGGGGGAGGGAAGAGGTTTCAGCCCAACACCTGGAGAGGAGCAGAGTGCAGAAAAACCTGCTTCACCCAGGGGATGCCCAGGGCTGTGTGTGAAGGTGGTGATGAGCAGAGCTGGAGAAAAGAAGAGCCATTGCCAAGTGAGGAAGGCTATAGGCAGAAAGGGGAGGAGGATGGGATGGGGTTGCGTGGTGTGATACTGGGGGCTGCCCTGCTGAAGATCCATGGTGTCATGCCCAAAGGACAGCCAAGATGCACCCACTCCCCTCCACAGCTCCAAATGTGCACTGGGGGGAAGCTCACCTGGAGGTAGGGGTGAGTGGTTCTCTGCTCTGTCATGCTATGCCAGCAGTCACAGAATGAGCTGAAATCCTGGGGGAGATGCTTGTCATACATTGATGCAGTTTGGATGCCAGAACTGGAAACAGACCAGCTGGGGAAGGACTACGGAGCCTGAAAATGTCTTCAAGTACAATGAGCTAGTGAAACACCATCAGCAGAAATGTCTTTGGTAGGGCTGGAGCACATATAAATCCACTGATGAGGCTCTGGTACCACCCAGATATGGGTCATCTCTACTTGGGGATGGTGGGAAGCCCGGTAGTCTCAAAGCAAGAGAAGTAAGTTTTCATTGCTTTTTCCAATCAGACTTTACCCTGTTGATGCAGGTTTCCCCCCAGCCCACGTTATCAGCTCCAGGAGAGATATTTTGTGCTTTTTCCACATCAAAACAAAAAATCCTAGCCCTGTACTTGGGGTCAGAGACCTGTACTTCACCCACCAAAGACAGCAAAGGTAGGTCAAGGAGAGGGGAAAGACAGCAGTGGCTGGTGGCCCAAGTGAGCGGAGCCTGGAGAGGTGAACCCCTGCCCATCACAACAGGCAGTGTTCACAACCAAGGCATAACAAAGTCAGGCACTCTATTTTGAGAGCCTGGAGGGGTGGGAAGACTGAGCGGGGTGGGAAGCCGCAAAGGAAACATGCATTTGAGCACTTGTTCACTGCCAGAGCTGTAACCACACAGGGTTACCTTAGCAGCGACCATCAGCTTCATCTGATAAAAATAAGCAAGGAAGTCAAGTGTGCGAGGGGGAGAGGATGTCAGAAGCCAAGCATGAAAATGTCACAGCAGCTTGGCTTTTATTTTCAGAGCTTCCTTCTTTATTCTGCCCTCAGCCAGCTCAGGAGCCCAGGTATTTCCTGCTTCGTGACTCCCAGAGTGTGTCCTGCCTTTAAGTACCTCTCTCCCAAATGCTTCTGCCTTCATGGGCACACAGTGGTGTGCATGATGCCCTGCCATACCTGCTGGAGCCAACAGCTCTGCTGTGAGCTACAGAGATGGAGCTACAGTGAGGCAGCTCCCCTGGGTTGCATCTGCTGATGCCTTTGGTTATGGCCTGCAATGGTAGGGATCAGTGCAAGGGAAAACATGGGGATAAAATCCACTCCTGCTGTGCTCCATGAGGAGACAGCCCAGGACTGCAGCTATCTCCAGCTGTGCTGGTGGAAGGAAGAGTGGTGTCTGTATTAGAGGGGTTTAAACTCTCCCCTACAGGTTCTCTTCATTCAGGAGCACGATCCAGGCAGGTTGCAGTCAGCTCCACAAATATTTGTCAAGCACAAGCCTTCCTGAGCTGTCTGACGACTCTTTTCCACTGTGGTTGCTGCCAGTGCCGTGGCCGTCAAGGCTGCTTTAGATGCTGCCTGTGGGGGTGAAGACCAGTCCCTGCTTCAGAGAGAGCTGTGGTGGGATTTCCCCTGGGTAAAACAGTGCCTGTTTGGTGGCTGGTGTGACAACACCTCTGGGGGCCGTGGATGGAGGTGGGTGGCTTGCTTCACCCTCCACAGCCTTTTAAACAGTTCCAACACTGAATGGGTGGGTTTCACCTGGTAATGATCCAGCTAATGGGATTTGGGATACCCTTGCAAGAAGGGGATGCAGAGGGGGCATTAGAACAATTTCTAATGCTTGAACTTGTTCTGAGGAGGGGACTGAGGTTTCGTTAGTCCCCACCAGGCTTAGCAGATCCATACTGTGGTTATTATCCCCTTCACTGGAAGACAAAGGTACTCTGTAGCACTCAATCTCAAGAGTTGCCTATCCATGGGATGCAGAGCTGAGCTGAGATGGGATTTGCTGAAATCCACAGCGCTCATGTGCCAGCTATTGGCTGGGTTTGCTATGAGTGCCTGCGTACAGCAGTGGGGAGATCCTGCAAGTCTTCATATAGGGCAGGCAAGAGCCATGCTGTGTGCCACTGTGCATCCTGCCCATGTTCCCAGATGGAAGTCTGGGCTGTCCTGGCCCATTCCAGAGCCTTTCTGAGCCACTTACTGCAGCATGCTTCACAGCCCCTATCCTGCCCATCTGCTCCTCTCCACACAGCATCCTTCTTAGTTTTTCCCTGTGGCAGCCCTAGACAAGTGGGCAATTAAATCTCTGTAACTATTACAGACCTCTAAAAAGTGTGGTTGGCCACAGTTTGCATGAAGTATAATATTTAACTTCAGTGTGTATTTGGTGCTTTATAGAGGCTTGCCACCAGTGACTTCCTGTACCTTTCTCTTCCAATAAGCCTAAGATGTTTGTTTGTATCCAGGGGAAGTTCTTGGCGTGATGAAGCATCAGTCAGTTTTGAGGAAACCTGATTGGAAGCAATCTCCAGAGCCACTACTTCAGGAAAGATAGCTGATTTGACTGAGTTTCACCCAGGGAGCCAGCAAAAGGCTCCCAGTTGCAGACTCTGTGATGCCACCTCTCAGTCTGGCACTGGGCTAGTCATGCTAACCCTTATTGCAGTCTTTCAGTTCTTAAAAGGGGCTTGTAAGAAAGATGGCGAGAGACCTTTTAGAAGGGCCTGTTGTGATAGGGTGAGGGGTGATGGTTTTAAACTAAAAGAGGGGAGATTGAGGCTGGATGTGAGAAGAAATATTCTACAGTGAGGGTGGTAAAATCCTGGCACAGGTTGCCCAGAGAGGTGGTGGATGTCCCATCTCTGGAGACATTCAAGGCCAGGCTGGATGTGGTTCTGAGCAATCTGATCTAGTTGAAGATGTCTGCTCATTGCAGGGGGTTGGACTGGATGAGCTTTGAAGATCCCTTTTAACCCAAATGATTCTCTGATTTGATGATTGTATGCTGAACTGCCTCTGTTGTAATTAAAACTTGGGTGTCTACCCTGAGATAATTATTAGGTCTCCTCCTGTACTCCACAGAATAAGGTAAACACCTCTGGATACTGATTCATTTTAACAGCCTATCTGGAAAGAATGACTTCTTGGAGATCATCTGGCTCTCCCTAACAAAAAGGTGTAGATAACATTGTAGTTTGCATGCCCGACTCTCAGGCAGCTGAAGCTAGATGAGCTGAACCTCACCCCTAGTTTCTTCCATGCTTTTGCCTTGTTGGGTTTGCCTCTTCATGTGTCAACACCTCTGTTTCTATAGCATAAAAAGATCTATACATCTATGACCAGCCATTCTGCATCCACCTATTGGACTGAATTCACCATAAACTTCTTGTTCCTCAATTACCACAAAAAGACCTTCAAATCTGGGCATTGATGACATGAAGTGACACAATGAGGTGAAAAAATACCCAGTGAGGAATGGGAAGAGTGAAGAAAACAAAGTAAGAATGTGCAGTGAAGACCACGGAGGTGGAAGGAGATCTTGCAGGGGCAAAGCACATGCATCTTGTGCCACTTGCATGTTGCTTATGCTGGCTTAACTTGAGGGAGGAGAGAAGGGCGGAAGGCAGAACTTCCCAGCCATGTTCAATCCCACTCTTAATTGCCCATCCCAAGGACATCTCATCGACTTTGGACAAGCCGAATGTCACGCATATGCTGGAGATGCTACCTGACATAGGCAAGAGCTCTCCTGAAGTGTGGCCATGTAGCACAGACATCCCTTTAGCCTGGAAAATGTGATTTAAATAGCATTGTTCTCTGTTGGCAGAAATCAGTTTAAAGTGTAAGAAAAACAGTTTGTGAGCTCATTTTCTGACCTGTCTGAACCCAAAATTAGCTAGGGAAGTTCACAAACCCTTGAACTTCATGAGGCTCATCCCACCTGAGCAGAGGAAAGCAGTTGGACCAAGAAGTCTAACTTAAATATTCTCCCTGTCTTTTGTCTCTAGCTGTAGATCTTGATCATAGAATCATAGAATAGTTAAGGGCTGGAAAGGACCTTAAGATCATCTAGTTCCAACCCCCCTGCCGTGGGCAGGGACACCTCACACTAAACCATGCCACCC
>JASSUY010031115.1:0-43430 GCA_032466535.1 Forpus xanthops | reverse complement strand
GACATCGACATATATATACCTATGCCCAGTTCAAGGCTGCATCTATTTTAGTAAGCTGGACAGGGTGAAGGGCATTTGGGCCCAGCATTTCAGCCTGTTGTCTAATAAATTGTTAATGATGGAACTGACTTGGATTTGCCTCTTTTCAGTGAGCATTTTCCCAAACAAACTTTGATCATGGCTGAGAGTTAGTATGAGAAGGAACTGCTCTCAGCAAGAAGCCTGTTTCTGGCCAACCTGCCTTGGAGACTGAGATGTTAAAAACCTTGGAGAAAACCTGTTGCATACAAGCTTGCCTCAGGGCCAGAGAAAAACTTTTCAACTGCCCAGTGTGTAAACAAGAGACGAGGCTTGTGGAAATGCACATGCACTGCAGTCTGCCTTAACTGCTTTAGAGTTCACATAGTGTCTGAACCAACCTACTTGGGGAAAGGCAAATTTGGATTTGGGAAGGTCTTACACCACCCCTTCAGCAGAAGCAGCTTTTCTGTGGAACCTGAGTCAGTGAAGCACTATTGATTTGGGTATTAACATATTATGTGGTCAAAGTTTAATTTTAACTACAGCAAAGTTTGAAATATGACAAAACAAAACTGTAGTCCAGTGAATATGAAATCTCAGTCTGCTGAGAAAATAAATTCCATAGACTTATTAAAACAGAGCATAGAATCAGAACAAAATATTTTACCTCCTGATACCTTTCTCCTGCAAGATTTTGTGTGAGGAAAAATAAACACAATTTAAAAAAAAATATCACTCTGCTGGAATAACATGCTCCAATGATTAGGATAATGCAGCTGAAAAATACCTGCAGCCTAGACCGGGTGACTGAATTTATGAGACAATTCAAAGAAAGACTGATTTCTTCTCATGGAATCCAAATTGGACAAAAGAAAATATAATCACAGCATTGCTCATACCTTGATTCTCACATCGATGTGTTTGCCACCATCGCAGATCTTTGATTACACATACTAACAAGGAGCCAAATATTTAATTTATTGATGTTTTCTGCTGGTTTTTGTGTAAGTGAATATCTGCAGTATAAAGGCTTGGGTTCCTGGCTGAAGACAGGCAAATCATTCCCGTCAGAATGTTAAACTTGCTGAATGTCCACTTATTCTAAAGCTGAATTTCAAAATTAGGACTGGCATCCTACTTGCAGATAGTTTGGTAGTGCTCCAACACTGCACAAAAGAGGAATAGAAACATTTACAGGTATTTGTGAAACTTGATGTGGCTTCTTTAATGTCATCCCAGTTAATTTTGGCAGGAGGAACTGTACATTCTTTAGTAAGAAATCTTAATTTTTACTTAAGTGTCCCCCTACAGATATATACAAATATGTAGCATCTGTCCTGCATATGCAGGCGGATACCAAATATTTTTCTGTGCTGCTGAGTTTTCTATAGGGATTTTGCCTTTTACTGTGAGTGAACCATCGCTGCTCTGCTCCACCCCGCCCTACCCTTTCCTCCACTCATACAGCAGGGATCATGCAGCACTTTGCTGATTATTATATATATCCATGTAAGCTAGAAAACTGGTTTTCCAGAAGTCCTGCATGTAGGGCAGATGAAATCAGGTACTGTGATTCATTTAAGGCAACTTTAGACCAGGATATACACAACTATATTTAGACTTTTGACCTCTCCAAAATTTTCCTAAATACACAATCTGAAAGCATTATTCCCCCAACATATTCTCTGTACTTTAGTTTGTCTCCATCCTGAAAATATCTAGACTTCTAAGTGGTAGTCATTTAATTGGTTAAATCTAGGACAATTTGCTTCTTATTTGTCTTTCTAGTTGCCTACAATGTTTTTTATGTGTAGTCTCTGTGTGCCCTCACAGGCATATGTTAGCTAGCACAGCTGTTTTGCCTGTGTTGTGAGCAGAAGACTCAAGACTTCACCCTTTACTTGTTTAACATGTTTCCTCCCATTCACCTGCTTGGTTTGCGTGTGCATTGGCTGTTTTTTTCCTGTGTGAGTACAAGTAAGGGCTTTGGCCTTTTTAATCCCTTTCACAAGTGTATGTATTGAACAAGGACTTGACACTCTAGTTCTAACCTCTTGCCCTATAACTGATAGTCAATGTCGGCTGTTCTGCTGAAATTTCAGTTCTGGCAATGCAGAAGACACATGGGGCTTCTTCTGCTTCTGTTAGAACATGGATCCCAGCTGGTAACGTTGTCCTCTGTCCAACCATTTTTAGTCCAGCTGCATATATATTTTATTCAGTCTATCTTATCACAACTTGATCATTCAAGTCTTGCAGAGCCCAGGTGTCCTGTTTATCAAACAAAAATATTTGGAAAAAAACAAAACAAAAACAAAATAAAACAAAAATGTAGTGATAAAAAATGTTTCATTTGGAAACAATGATTGGTACATGTGGAGATATCTACATTTTTGTAGTAGTAAAAGAGACATAGGAGAAGAGAATGCTTGGAACTGAACAAAAAATTTCTCTGCAGTTTTAATGCACTGGAGATAGAGATCGATAGACCCCAACTGTGCCCAATGCACTATTTTCTATAATCATAAATTTTTAGAGTTGGAAGAGGTGTATTAGCTTTATCTAAGCCATCTCCCTGTCATATAACTGCATTGTTCTTTATTGTACATTCTCCACTGCTTTTCCTGATTTAGCTTATAAAACCTGTACAGCTTAAAAAAGCAGGTTAGAGACAAGAAGTGAATAGTTAACTTAGATGTATTCTGCCTCTACACTAAATTACCATACTAGTACATTTGTTCTTCAAGACCGAGACCTCTGTGTTTTTGTTCTTCTTTGTGACATTGTATCTGTGTTACAGCAGTGAAAATATAAAAAGTTTAAGCTGATTCTATTTCAGACTTAAGTATTTGTCCCAGGTTTTTCCATCCATTTTAAAGAATACATATTTCTGTTTGATTATATATTGCTAAGTTACTATTGCTAAGAGAGTGTAAAACAGCAGTGTAAAAGAAGAATCCCATAGAATAAGAAGCAGTGCTCAGAAAAAAGTCTGGTTGCCAGCCAGCAAATACTGTAAAAAAATATTCATATTCTGCACACAGCATACAGCTGTTAGGGGCTCAGGACTCAAGAGATGGGAGAATTTAGGAACATGGCTTGAAATGATGAAAAAGAGTTGCCGAAAGACTTAGGAAACTGATACATGTAATAATGAGCAGTTTCTGAGACCCTGGAGCCTACACATTAAATAATATACCATTTGTCGGGTAAAATACGTTGTGCTTGATACTGTTCTCACCCACTCAGATGTTATAATGCTGCTTTTTCACTGACTCAGAGGAAGATGACCCTGATTTATATCATCACAGCTCAGAGCAAAGTTTGTCCCTTGCACAGGAACAGAAGCAGGTTATTAATGAATTCTGTTGCAAGTTTAACCTTGTAACCTCCAAAGGTACTACCATTAGGAGAGACAGTAGGATTAGGAAAGAAAGAAAATAATAAAAAGAGTCCTCAGCATTCATTCTGACTTCTAACTAGCTCCTGGTTCTTCCCATTACCTGCAATTATTTCTATGTCAAGGATGCTTTCACTTCTGACTGTAACTGACATGCTTCCATTTCCTTCAAGAAGAATATTTTCCTTTTATCACATATCCACATTTTCCAGGTGCTAGATTTTCAGCTCAGGCATTCTGAGTTGCTGTTTCCAAGTTTGTTGTTAAACTCTCTTTTCTTTTCCCACCAGGGAATCTCTAATACCTCTTTTCAAGGAAGTAAGAGAAAGGGAAATCTAAGTAGGCTGTAACCTAGAATGACAGAATCACAGCAATTACTGTGACTACTGCCCTCACCCTAAAGCACATGGACTGCAAGCTATATATGCAATCACACGGCAAGGGGTTATGGCATAACAGATGTGGGGAATAAGGAGATCCTCTGAGATGATCCAAAATCACTTAGCCTGAGCCATGATGAGTACCTCCATCCCTTTTCATCAGGAGCATACTTTCACAAACCCATTTCTTACTGTGTTATCGCAGTCTTTCAGAGGACAATCTGGTATGCAACACCTTGCTTTTTCCTTTCTCAGAACCAACACTAACATCACCCATCAATCCTTGGGACACAAACTGTGAATGGGGTGTATTTTTACCTCCACTCTGAGAAACACTTCCAATGATTCATGCATATTGATCTGTATTACCTCAAAAAAAATGTATGTGGAAATTGCAGGAGTCTGATTTGGGATTGCTTCCTGGCTCACAGCAGTGCTATTTTCTCGGTCATTTTCTCTTGTTGATGCACAGGATTCTTAAAAGCATTAATATATTTATGGAGTTCTTCAGGGCATTGTTCAACAAAGTGTTCTCTTCACATAACTAGGTCAAAAGTACAGAATCCAAACTCACAGGCTGGCACCAAACCAAAGAATGACCATACAGGAAGGTAACCCTTGATGAGCTCTGAATTAGCTATTCCCACCAAGAAAAGAGAATTCAGAACCAGAAGTGCCAGTTCAATGCAAATAATAGATTAGTGCTTTATAGGACATGTAAGATGTTAGGAACTGCCTTGAAGGAACAGAAAAAAATAGCAAGTGTTATTATCAACTCTATAAATCAGTGGTGCATCCATAAATTGATTATGATCTGCTGTACTGCTTCCTCCTTCTTCAAAAGAATGGAGGAGTTAGAGAAGGATAACACAAACTAAGTAACAGATTCCATAGAAACAGGAAAAATGCGTGAGGCTTTTCTTCCTGAAACATAGAAGAATAAGAGGAATATAACAAATTGTGCAGCATCCTAGAGATAAGCATCTGTTAAGGTCTTTTAACCTACAGATATCTGTAAGCTGAAGAATGTGTTTCAACATTCCTTGATCTCCTTTTTCATCAGCAATAACTATTAGGACAATAAATACTTCTGCCATTTATAAGAAATAAGAACCTGTCCTTGAATATTGCTAAGAATTTCACACCAGTGATGAAGAAAAATATCCAGTTTTACATCAAAGGTCATTTTTGGTCCACCTGCTATAGCTGTCTGTAGCAATGCAATTACTTTGGCATCTGGACCAATAGAGCAATGAATGATTTGCCACTAGACACAGTTGTTTAAGTCAAGACATCAGAGTTTAGCAGCTATAGAGAACAACCAGATGCACCTTTGGCTGATGGGCATTGTCTTTCATATATTTTGAATTTCTCCCATTTCACTTTTCAGCAGACCTTCAGAATGAAAGACCTTTCGACCCATGTGTCTCACTCCATTGACCCTACAGGGATTCATGTTGTCCATGAATCAATTACAACAGACACCTGCATTAGAAATTGCTTTATTGAGCTCTTCAGACTTATGTCCAAGCAAGGAACCCAATTGAGATGAACTGGATCTTAGGATTTCCATTTTCCTCTATGGATATGGCAATAGTTTTCCCCACTGGTAGCTGCCACCTTTGTTTTGATTTTGATTATAAGCAGTTGTGGAAGGAAAGGAATATTTATGGGGCAACATGGAATCTTTACATGCTATTTAAATAATGTGGATAATTACAAAATGTTCCAATTTTGACTTTCTGAATGGAACAAGATTAACAAAAGAAATGACCAGGAATGCGATTAATTTGGAATACAACTACTGACACAACTCCTTCTAAGTAAGCTGAGAATAGATGAACAAATTCCAGTAAATAACACAATCAATTAACTCCAGAATTTTCAGTTCAGATCCTTCAAGTGCTCTTTCTCACTTATTAAAATTTAAAAGGCTAACGTGTTATGTTTGAAATATCAATTTACTGACACACAAAAAAGTATGATCTGATTAGGAAAGCAGAAGAACCTGCCATTTAGAGTGTCACTGAAGCCAGATTGTTAAAGTTACCTTTTTTCTTCTGAATTTCCAGGTTATTAATCACCTTTATCTGGCCCTGAGGATCTTTATA
Organism: Forpus xanthops; assembly: GCA_032466535.1. NCBI lineage: Eukaryota > Metazoa > Chordata > Aves > Psittaciformes > Psittacidae > Forpus > Forpus xanthops. Next base: position 37,518 of record JASSUY010031115.1, on the reverse strand, counting down.
TGCAAATATTAGTGAGATATATTATTATTATTATTCAGTAGCTCACTTGGAAGATTTAAGGAGAAGAAGAGAGGATCTGAGCTGCAGCTGTTCAAGAAATACAGGAAAGGACAGGTTTTAATGCAAGAGTACACAATGTACAAATTAAACAGGTTCTTCTGGAGCCTGCAGCAGACTCACTGTTAACTTTCACTCCTTTCCAATTTGACTTCTGGCCCTTCCTAAAATTTCCTTCTACTAACAGTGGAACAAATTTAAATCCACTCCAGAAACACATTTAATTCAGAGCTTGCCTTTTCCCTCCACTTTTTCTGATAGCTTCCTGGCTGTCAAGCAAAATAGTCCTGCCTCACTCAGCAGAATGAGAAAAACACCAGCCTAAATGCACTGCCCTCCACCTTCCAGAAAATGTTCAGGGCTTTCTTCCATTAACAAGATAGTAATTTCAGCTGAAGAATATATCCACAGGGGAGCAACTGTTTCAGCTCATTTTCATGCTGATATATTTGCTCCTCCAGAAACTGCAGAGCAACATTATTGCTGCTGCAGTGCACAGCTTAGAAGCCACTAAAAAGCATTCCTGAAAACAGGAGTAAAAGGTCTTCTGTCCCCATATTCTCTACCTAAAGAGGCTGGGCACACTGCAGAGCTATGAGATGGCACAGTACCCTGGAGTCTGAGGATGATTAGTGTGGGTCTGCAGAGAAGCTGTATTACTTCTGAAGATTGATGGAGTGCAAAATGTAAATCCCTGACTTTGTCCAGGAAGTTTAGACCTGGTGTCCAGCTAAATAAACAGCACAGACTTTGAGCAAAATAAAAAAATAAATAAATAATTAAAAAAATCATTATACTCACTTTAAAAAACAGTGAAGGAAGACAGAACACCACAGTTCCCAATTTCATATAAGTGTGTTTTCATGGACTCAACTGGTGTCGTCAAGATTAGTTGTTATAAAAAATTCTGCTGCACACTGTCTTACCTAATAGTAACCCACAAATGATGACAAACCTATTGTCTCTGCTTTGAATTACTAAGCAGGAGTCCAAAGTAACATGGATTTTAGCTTAAGACTCCTCAGATTGCAAAAGGTTGAAAACCACTGTCACGGGTGATAATTTTTTTCTGTAAGAAATGGACTGAAATAAGTTCAAACTTAGTAGCCACTGCTTGGCTTTTCAGAACACAGTTTGCAGAAAGTCAAGTCAATAGAGTCAGTAGACAAAGTCAGTGACAATAGACAAAAAGATCAACTAGATCTTTTGTGCTGTAACACTGAAAAAAATACTTCTTATAGAAGATCTACAATGTATTGGTGATACTCTACATATGTCAGGGAAACATTAATGACAACTGACACGGAAGGCTAAGAAGGCTGCAAAAAAAAGCATAATAAAATGGGTGCAGCAAAACAAATCAGTTGCTGACTTCCTGGTCCAGTTTATGAAGAACTGATTTTTTTTTCATATTGTGGCAGAAATGTAGGAAAAAAAAAAAGAGTAAATTGGAAACTTCTTTCTTCCTTCCTTCCATTATCTTTTGTTATTTTGTGTTTTACCCTTTCTCTTTCTTGAATTCTTCTTTTAAATTTTTCCCTTTTTTTCCCTTCCCATCCCCACATAAATCCCACCAGGTCTTGGAAGGACAGCTGGAATTACAGTCGTCTTTAAAAAGGAGGCATTCATTAATAGCGACAACTGCAGACACAGCTTTCCCCTCTGCTTGAATTCAAGCTTTGTATTTCTTTTTTTTTTCTTTTTTTTTTTTTTTTTCCCGAGAAAATACTCCATCTAGAGCTCCATTGGACAAAGAATAAAGGTAAAGATTTCGTATTCACTTGCTATACCACAAAGAAATGCCAGGGCAAAGCATCTTCAGAAAGGAGAGTTTCCACTGCAAGAAAAAAACAGAAATTTTGCCCTTCTGCTCTCTTGAGACTTTCACTTGGAGTATTGTATACAGTTCTGGTGTTGTCAACACAAAAAGGACAAGGAGCTGTTGGAACAAGTCCAGAGGAGGGCCACGAGGATGATCAGGGGACTGGAGTACCTCCTGTATGAAGATAGGATGAGAAAGTTGGGGCTGTTCAGCCTGGAGAAGAGAAAGTTGTGTGGAGGCCTCATAGCAGCCTTCCATTACCTGAAGGGGGCTATATAAATGCTGGGGAAGGACTCTTCATTAGGGACTGTAATGATAGGATAAGGGGTAATGGTTTCCAACTTTAACAGGGGAAGTTTAGATTCATCTGAGGAAGAAATTGTTTTCTGTAAGGGTGGTGAGGCATTGGAATGGGTTGCCCAGGGAAGTTGTGAATGCTCCATTGCTGAAGGTGTTCAAGGCCAGGTTGGAGAGAGCCTTGTGTGACATGGTTTAGTGGGAGGTGTCCCTGCCCATGGGAGGGAGGTTGGAACTCGATGATCTTAAGGTCTTTTCCAACCCTAACTATTCTATGATTCTATGATCCTGCTCTCTGTACAGTCACTGGAGATGAAGGAGTGATATCTGAGCTAATTCAGAATATAAACATGGTCCATCCTTCTCTCTGCCTTCTGTATTTACATATTTTTTTCTGCAACTATCTAGGCTCCAGTAAACCTGGATAAAACAGGGGTAGATGTACATGGCAGCGCTCTGCACAATCCCACCATGGATGAAGTTTTGACACCATGCGAACCTCAGGTCCTGTGAAGCCACACTTGACTTCTTCCACTGCTCTATTTTCATATGGACCACTCCTTGAAACATGAACTATTCCAATTAAATATAGTTTGACAGGCAGGAAATAATGTATCACAGCTTCATTCTTTCCCAGGGAGGAATGATGAAGGGTAATGTGGCTTTTTCCATGAGAATCTGTTCATTTTACAAACACTTTGCTGTACTATTTCAATCCCATATAAAAAATGATTTGAAATGCAGATTTATTTCTTCCAAATGTAATTGTGTTCTGCAAAGCACTCGAGTGCTGTTGACCATGGCTAATGTTAGCTGGCAATGCTCACAGGGGCAGCAGCTTTTGGAGGTAGCTAGATATGTTTTTGGCATTTCCTTTGGGAACATAAGAGAAGCTGAAAAATTATGCATGAAATGTACTTTACTGTCTGAAAAACACTGATTTGCTATTACTACCTAGAATAAAAACAAACATACTCTGATAAAAAGCCTCTTACATAGGAGTCTTTTTGCAGACAGATTTTGAGTACACTATAACTGTCAAATTTTTGTGCAAGTTTTTAACCAAAGACTTCTAAGTCACTGTTACTCAATAATTGTAATTAATTCAGTTTGCCCCTATTTTACTTTCTAACTTTGAAACTGGTATTGTATTAATGAAAAAGTTTGTGCTGTCACAAACACTGATTTGCAAAGCAAAATGTGTTCGTAAAAAATTTAGATGTCTCTATGCAGATTTTTAGAGATATCACAGACAGGAAAACAAAGAAAAATAGGTCAACTACATTCCCATCATTAAGGTTCCATTATAGCCTTTAATTAAACATAGGCAGCCAGGTAAGCTGAATTACTCTTCAGATTCTATTGGTTGTTCAGTAAAACACAATTTCTAGGAAAATAACTTTTAGAATTTATATTTACCTATATAACTTAAAAAATGAGAAATATGTGATACTCCCATCCACAAAGAAATATACTGAAACTATTATTAAAGAATTCAAGTATAATTATCTTAAGATAGCTAAAAAAATGAACAAAATAAATCAATATTATTAAAATTCATTATTCTACTTATTATTATGCCACAATTTCCTTGCTCTAGAACAACTTATAAATTTCATAAATATTCTTTACAATGAAGAATCCATACATTCTAGAGTGAGATCACTGACAATATCAGGTCATGGCTCCTTCTAGGCAGTCATTGTTACTTGACGAGTCAATTATTAATCTAAATGCATACCACGTGAATATTCTGGCATGTTTATAGTAGTTAAAGCCTACCAAGTGCAAATTGGTTTTTTTGAGTCTCCAACATTTTCAAGGTTTTTGAAATCTTGACATTTTCAAAAAAAAAAAAAAAAACCAGATAAATAAACCATCTTATAAATGAAAATAAATAAAGTGCTTATGGACCTGCCAATGATAAGGTAAGAATGACCTCCATTTTTTAGATAGAGAGGTAGAAAATGTAGTGCTCATTCCAAGGTTCAGTGGAAGGTCGTATAAGTACCAGCTACTGTTAAGTATTTTGTAAAACATGTTTGTTCTAGGATCAGTCACTTCTCTAATCACTGCTCATCTTTTTTCATCTGCAGTCTCACTGCTGGGTATAGTTACTGTCAAATATTTTAACCTTCCTAGGACTATATTTTTAAATATTTGTACAAGCACTTTTATAAGGGAGTGCTGAAATCTCTCCTCTTTGGACAGGAAAATAATAAATGGCACTAAAAAGAATCCTGATTAGAAAATAGTTTTATTGCTTCCAAACTGGCCAACTCACAAGTTCACTTCTTTCTGAGGATGTACTTTAATGGTTTAAACAATACACAAAAGAAAGACAATGATGTCCCTAATGGAGGCTGTTAATCACCTCAGCTCTAGAACACTTTCTTAATTTACACAGGGGACTTCAGAAATGAGAAACACTAAGGTTCCCATCTATCAGTCAGACTTGAAATATAGCTAAGGTTTTGGAGCGAGATGGCAAATTCTCTCCTCAAAACAGTAATTCCTAAGCTCAGGGATAAATATTTTTTAAAAAGTTATCTACAAAAAATTTGAGATTAAGTAGGAAAACATTTCAAGACTTAGCAACAGAGGAAGATGGTTGAGAAAAGGGAGTAGACCTAATTTCTTTCTGGGGGGTGACAGGAATTTCAAGGGCTTAAGTGCGATGCAGTAGAACTGCATCCCACCCTTCATCATAACACATATACACGTGGGAAGAGATTTAAGTTTCCCTAGACCTTTTTAAATTTATCATTTGCATGCTTCTTAGTATTTCTCATTGCAAAAATCTGTTTAAAGCAGAGTTTCTTGAATATCTTTGTTTATAAGTATATTTTTCTGTCTTTTTGCTAGATAATTTTTTTGTTTATAGTTGAAAACATTGCCAGAAACAAAGAAAGAAATAATGTACTACTGGAAAACAGTGCTATATGAAGATGTATTCAGCAGTAAGTGGACTTTTTGAAGGTCATAGAATAAATAAGAACAAAATGAGAAAAAGAATAAAACTTTGCAAACTGCAAGTTGAACATAAAACATGGAAAATCTTTTAGTCATGTAACTCTTGTAGCCTAAGCTGATTCCATGTACTGTTTGATGTATCCGTTACTGGAGTTTTTTCCTTATTCAGAATTTGCAAAAAGTGAGTGGGTGATTTGTGCTAGCATCTGTGGCGATCAAATGTAATCCTTTTGAAAATCACCATGAAAATGTATAAGTAGTCCTGCTATTTTTATCAATTGCCTGGAATTTTATCATCAGAACTGTAGCACTCATGATTGCACATATCAGAAATCAAGTGAAAAACGTTTTTTTAATAGTGCATAGTTGGTTATGGTTCTTTTAATCCATTCAGTTTTACAAGTTTTAGGAGAGACTCCATATAAAATTAGACAACAGTCATCCAAATTAAATGTCTCAGAACTCAATAAAAGAAGTGAATATTCATGAACATTCAGCTTTGCAGTGCTTTCCACTGCTCAAGGATACATTGCTGAATGGCTAAAGAAAATCCTAATGATTTTTTGTGTTAGTTAAAAGACTAAAATATAAAAAATAACTGCAAATATTTATCTATTGTTACTGGTGTATATCTCTATAAAGAACATGATAACAAGATATTGCACTGTGCAATATTTACATATTTATTTTAAATTCATTAAAGGTTTTCTCTAAACCTAAAGCAGTGACAACTGTCTTCCATACTCTTCAAGAGAGGAGGAATATTAAGTGGATTTTTCATTTGTTAAGCCTCCCAGCTGAATAATTAATAAATTCCCAAGCCTCCTAAATGATTAATGCTTAAATAGAAATTAAATAGATACAATAGATGAGATTCATTTATATTTATATATTTCATATTGTGAATGCCTCCCTTTTTGCTAGTTCTTTAGTTATATTCTTTGTAGTCAATGGAGAGAAATAAAAACTACAATTTACCTCAGCACACTGTAGAGGTTAAAAATAGTTCAGATTAATTATAAAAATTATTATTATTATTATTTACAGCTGATAATTCTATTCAAGTTCAGTGACTGTTAATGTCAACTAACAAGTCTGTTGGAGGTCTGTAAGCTGTTCACTTCATGTAAAATTAAAGTGATTCACAAAAGGAGCTGGTCTGACACAGGGATTTCTAAAAATCAGTGAATTCAACTGATTTTGAGGTCAGCATGGCTTGGGAGGGGCAAAGATTTTTAATTACTACAGCAGGTTAGCTTGCCCTACAGCCTCTCATCACCACTACACTTAGAGCAGAAAGTGTTTAAAAGCTCAACAGTGAACTATACGCTGCCTCTTTATAGCAGATTGGTGGTGTTAGCAAGGTGTCAGGCACCAAGGTAATGCTGAACATAGCTGCATTTATGGCTCCCATAAGGCACTTATAATTAATGTACAGTAACGGTATTCTCCATAAGAGAGCCCATTCAACGCATCAAGGCATTTTAATGAGCAAAATGCATGAACTTTCCAATTTGCTGCCAGATTAAACCTTACTTTACTTTGATGCCTACAACTTGTGCCTGAATAGATCCTTTTCTCATCCATTCTCTTATACAAAGTTGGCACTGGGTAATGAATTTGCATATGTCAAAACAGCTACTTTAAAAAGTCACATTGCTCAGGCATACAGATTTAATGAAGGACAGATGATGAAAGTGTAAGACCTGATTCACTGTTTCATAAGAAAAACAAACAAAACTAAGCTCAGAAGAGTTTTAGACTCAACTACCATCCCATTAATTTCCCAATTAAATTGCCAGGTATTCCAGTGCTCTGATCATGCACTAGATTCAAACAAGGTTTGCTGGTTTGCTATAAACATAGTTAACTCTACTTTGAACTTCCTATGTTCAGGGCAATAAATTAATACAGGAGCTCATCTGCTTAACAATGAAACACCAGAGAACCACTGTTCCCAGTGCTTGATAAAGTTCTGTGAGTAATTTTGTCATAGGATTATCCTATAAATCACAGGACTCAGTCCTCCTGCCTGCACATAATCTATAAGGGGCTTGCTCAGAGGCTTTTTTTAGCAGACATGTGGTATGTCCCAAAGGAAAAAAGCATACAGGAGTTTTACAGGTGTGTGCATTTCCCACCAGTCCATTACCCAATCATTTGTCTTTCTTTCCTTCCTGTTATGTTTCTCTTGTTTTCTGACTGAACTTCTGCTAGCAGATGCTTTGGGGCCTTTGCTGCAGAGCACTCTGAAAAACCTTCATCTGCTTCTGCAGTATCAGCTTCCAAGGCTGGTGCAGTGCTGGTCTCAGGCACTAACTCTGATTATATGATTGTTTGTAATAAGAAGCATGTAGTACTTTCAATGTATTTGGTTTGCGAGGAATCATACTCATTTGAGTCAAAATGACCTAACAGATACTTTTAAATGCCATCTGTTTCTGTATAATGCATACACGGTTTCTCAGTGCAATGTTAACCCCTCTCTTTCATCGATTATCCAAGATTGATCTTTGATAAGGCATTTTGCAATGGCCAAAACCTGCAAAAGCTTTGGCACTAGGAAGACTCAAAGACCATAATTTTTGCTGTCTTATGGAAAAACAGATTATCAGTACATTATGATCATTGGTGTCATTAGTAACATCCTATAGAATCATAGAATATCTCAACTTGAAAGTGACTCATAAGGATCGTGGAGTCCAACTCCCTCCTCCTTGCAGGACTACCTAAAACTAAACTGTATGACTAAGAGTGTTGCCTTGAACTCTGACATCTTTGGATTCCCCACAATTCAAGAGAACCACGAACATTCCTTCTGTTTCTGGAAGACACGTATTATCAAAACATGATCAAAACTGGTAACAGCTTCTTTACTCTGTCATTCACTCTGTCTCAACTCCTCCTCAAGGTGGAATCTCCTATGCTTCTGCCTTCATTTTCTTGGTGTTGTACTTGAGAGGCCAACAGTTTTTCTAAAACATCATCATTGCCCTGCCTTTGTAGGCAGGCAGCACTTGAATTCATCCTGTTCTGAATTGTAGCTCACTAAACTAATGGAAATAAATGGAAATTGCTGTATGTCATCTACCAGTGGTTTCTGGGCTGCAAGTTGTAGGGTAATAGCTGCAATTACAAAGGGAGCATTTATCTTTCTTTTGTCACTTTACTGTTAATACTGACAGCAGTGGACATTAGCCTTTGGAGGACAGCTTTTTTAAAGTACTCCCAACGGGGCCTGAGCCCACCAGACTGTGTCTACAGCACTCAGATTTCAGCGCTTACAGTACCATGACAAAGCCAACATGGAATACCATGTGCTGTTCATTTTGTAAGTTTTTAAGTTCACATCCCTGAAATATTCCTAGCTATTTCATATTCACCTTTTTTAATGTATCTTTGGCCATACCTGAGAAGAACACACAGTTGATGAAATCACATCCCTTCAATCAACACCTGTTCAAGATGTATCCCTGTTTTCCTGGAGTCATTTTTGCCAGGCAGAGAAAAATAAAAAGAATTCTAAAAATTAGATTTCATGCCTTTAGTTTTCTGGAACCACTGTCACTGCTGATCTGGCATGTATTGCAACAAGGGATGCTGTGGGGAGAAGGAATTAACCATGAATTACGGTGTGATCACAAATATTTCACCAAGTAGAACAGCTTTGGCAAAAGAGAAGCAATGGGGCAACCAAAAAGTGTTTGGGTGAGGATGTAATTTTGAGTCTGTTTACTGCTATGGTAAAGCCATGGCAGCTAGCACAGTCCCTGGCCTTCTGCAGTCAGTGATTTACTTTCTTTACTGCTCTGCAGCACAAGGTTGCCATACTGCCAGTCTTCATGAGGCTGCTCTGTAACCAGAGTGGTAGAAATATGGGTTGCATATAAGTTAAATATAACTCTTTAAAATGAGAAGGAAATCAGAATTAAGTTTTCCAAGCACTGTAGCTGAGGGCATGGGGATATGCGTGATATGTGCAGGAGCCACTGTGTGGGAGCAGAAGAAGAAGGCATGTATTTCTGAAGCCTATTATACTATCAAAATGAGAATCCTGTGAACCCAGCCTCTCCTTCAGCATCCCATTCAACCAGCTGGTGCTACAGCACATCAGGTTTGGGGTTTGTTCTTTTCCTCACCACCCTTGTGTCTTCTACAGTTTCTGCATCTTTCCTCAAGTCTGTGTTTGCACTTTGCCCACTTTTCTGTGTTTCTATCAGCTGTTTGTCTCGTGTCTTTTTTTTTTTCTCTCCCTCATTTAGTTTCTTGTCTGTCTTCCTGGCTTACTGTGTTCTCCTGGCTTCTTTCCAGCTTTGCAGCAGTATTTGTCCTCACAGTATGTTGCATCTTTGCTGTGCAGCTAAGTCTTTTTTTTTCCCTTAATTTATTAAAACTCTTATATTTTCCTTTCAGTCATATCAGACTTCATTTCCAAATGCAACATATCCAAGCATATATTTAAAACACTCCCACCAGCATCTGTTCACCTATTAAAAATGCTGCATTTTGACATTCAGAAAAGCCTTCCTCTGTAGAGATGCTGAAAAAAATAAAAAAAACACAATCTGCTAATAAGAAATAGAGAAGCAGAAAATTTCTCTAGGGGAAACAACTCAGCTAAAAATAAGATACAAAATATAAATATACCTCCACCACTCCTGATTTTAGTTGCTGTGGGGCAGCTCACCTGACTCAAGCTGCTGCTTCAGAAAAGTCCTGGATTTTTTTTCCAGTCCTATGTCCTGCCTCCCAGCCCTGTGCAAATGTCTGGGATACTGAAAGGTGCTTCAGACATGTTCCATGCCTAAGCTCAGACAATTGAGGCGGCCTTATATTGCCAACTATCTTTTATACCATGTACAGAAGACCCAGAGATCAAAAACTAAGTCTACCAAAGATGAGGTCAAGCTGCCTTACACACACATCCAGTGCGATCAAAGAAAACCCTGGACATTCCACATCTGCTCTCCCTTTCATCCTATGTCTCATCCACCAGCCCGTTCCAAATGGATGTTTTGGGTACTTCAGGCTGTGTCAGATGGCACCCCAGTTTACTGGTTCACACCCACTAATGTGCATCACTGTAACTAATTACAATGACTAAATTGAGATCTGTGTTTAAAGGCATGCAGCTGTTTCAGCTCCTGTTACAGTCAGTGGATATCTAATCAATACAGTCAATGGCATGCAGAAAATGGTTCAGATATATCAAAAGGAAGCACCTAGTGACTGATCAGCTACATTACCCTCTATGCTCTTCTGGCTAGACTGATAACCTCTTTGCTGACTTAGACAACTGGTTTCCATACAGACATTTACATGCAGACCTGTGTATTTTGCTGTTGGAATTTTATCATAGAATCATAGAATGATAGAATAGTTAGGGTTGGAAAGGACCTTAAGATCATCGAGTTCCAACCTCCCTGCCATGGGCAGGGACACCTCCCACTAAACCATGTCACACAAGGCTCTCTCCAGCCTGGCCTTGAACACCTTCAGCAACGGAGCATTCACAGCTTCTCTGGGCAACCCATTCCAGTACCTCACCACCCATACAGTAAGGAATTTTTTCCTCAGATGAATCTAAACTTTCCCTGTTTAAGTTTGAACCCATTACCCCTTGTCCTCTCACTACAGTCCCTAATAAAGAGTCCCTCCCCAGCATCCTTATCGGGCACCTTCAGATACTGGAAGGCTGCTATGAGGTCTCCACACAACCGTCTCTTCTCCAGGTTGAACAGCCCCAACTTTATCATTCTATCTCCATACAGGAGGTGCATTGCAGCCACTGATCATCCTCATGGCCCTCCTCTGGACTTGTTCCAACAGTTTCATGTCCTTTTTATGTTGAGGACAGCAGAACTGCGCGCAGTACTCCAAGTGAGGTCTCACAAGAGCAGAGCAGAGTAGAGGGGCAGGATCACCTCCCTCGGCCTGCTGGTCACACTCCTTTTGAGGCAGCCCAGGACATTGTTGGCTTTCTGGACTGCAAGCTCACACTGCCAGCTCATGTTCATTTTCTCATTGACCAAGACCCCCAAGTCCTTCTCCACAGGGCTCCTCTGAATCTCTTCTCTTCATAGAATCATTGACTCATTTAGGTTGGAAAAGACCTTTAAGATTATCAAGTCCAACTGCTACCTGAGGACTGCCAAGTTCACCATTAAACCACGTCACTATGGGCCTCAACTACACATTTTGAATGTTTCAAGGAATGGTGATTTCTCCACTTCCCTGATGTAGGACCTTGCACTTGGCATGGTTAAACTTCATCAGGTTGGCATCAGCCCACCTCACAAGCATGTCAAGGTCACTCTGGATGGCATTCCTTCCCTCCAGCATACCAACCAAACCACACAGCTTGGTGTCATCAGCAAACTTGCTGAGGGCACACTTAATCCCACTGTCCATGTCACCGACAAAGACGCTGAACAAGACCAGTCTCAACGCTGATCACTGAGGGACACCACTCGTTTCTGGTTTTTACGCTTCCTTTTCTTGGTCAGCACATGTCACTGTATTGCTCTGACCTTGGAAGGCTCACTTGGAGGAAGTTGGACAGTTTCCCACTATAATAAATTGCAACTAGGAAGGGGTTTTTTTTTCTTTTTTTTTTACTTCTATTTTGCTCTGGGGTTTTTTGTTTGTATTTTGTATTTCTGCAATGCATCATGAGGATCAGATTATCTCAAACCACACTTCAAACATCCTGACTCCACCTAAACCTGAATATGCAGCAGCATTCCTCTTTTCCAGGGACTAACAGTTGTAGGTATTTCCTTTACTCCCTTGTATTTTTTTGATGATGTGTGCCCCTACTTCTTTGGTGTTCTCCATGTTGTCCCATTCATATCTTACTTTCCTTTCTGATATATTGTGCAGGGTCCTTAAAGAGCACCTTTCCAGTCTCTCCATAATTTCTATTCAAACCAGATGTTCCCACCTTCTGCCCAATCTAGTTGTTTATTTCTTTCTGATAGTTCTATTCCTGAGCTTTCCTGTCACCCTGCTGAAATGCAGAGATTATATCAGGTGCTTGCATATAGCACAATCCCCTCTCTGAAAATGTACTGTTAATGGAGCATAAAAGTGTTTTTGATACAGTGCATAAATTCCTTGAATCCTAGATATGTCCTATAGTAGGTGCATCAGCATTTTCATTCTGGCTAGCCTCCAGTTACAAGAAACCCAGTGAAATTCTGAGCATGATGTAGTGTCTCACGTCCCATGCCTCTCTCATTTTCTGGAAAACAAAAAATTATAGCCAAATCCAATCATAAGATGCTATTGCAGAATCAGATATGTCTTGAAGTTATTATTGTTGACAGTTGCTGAGCTTTCCCATACCAAGGTCTAACTACTCTCAAACTTGTGAAACAAAGAAATATTTGTACAAATTTGGTGCAGCTATACAGCTATCAGTGTGGCTGACTGATTATTTCTCACTATAAAGTAAATGAATAGTCAAAGAATCTACCTCTATTCCTAGAAAATATTCATCTTCTTTTAGAAAACATTTTTATCTTTTGACTCCCAGTTTACCAGCATAACTTTTTCCAGCTGCAATTGACCTGACCATCCATTGAGCAAAACTTTCACTTTCTAACTGTCCTCATTGCAAGCCTCTTTGGAGTCTACAGTCTCCAAAGAAAGGCCTAGACTTAACATTTTTATTCTGCTTTTTGTGTTTTTCTAATAGAATATGTCCATTTTGAATGCCATAGCTAGATGAGGTCTTTAGCACTACAGAGATGAGGCTGTGTTTAATACTGATGGCCCTCATCAACCCAATTGCAAATGACTAGAGAAAATTGATCTCCTTAGGGAGATAATTTTCAATAATTGCTTATTAATTCTCTAGGTAAAAGAAAAACTTATCTTGAACTCCAGGACTGGTAAAGCAGACCCAGACACTGAGCCCTGAGCAGTTAAGAACACGAGGTTGTTCAGCTGAAATATTTCACTTTGACTTCTTTTTGTACTGCAGAGAATATGCTCCTGGTCTGGCTCAGGCTTAATAAGTAGGGCTTTTTTTTTTGTCAGAAATAACATTTCCCTCAGTGAGATTGCTGGTAGATTGAAGTACTATTCAGTTTTCATGTGGTGACAAAATCCAACTACCCAATGCAACATCTCTTACCTTAGAAAGTCTTAATCCTTTCTTATGTCAGGTGTACTTTATGGCTGTGGCAGTTCTGGCTGCAGGTGATCTTACACATGTGAAGTACATTTGCAATTATAACAGTTGGAGAACCAGGCCTTAGATGCTGAAGGCTGGAAAACACAAATAAAACTTTGTTCAGTAAAGCCACTGTCATCTGAGAGCAGCAACCCTGGGAAGGATTCAGCTCTGGTTTGGCTGCAGTGGGAGTGAAGGGCAGGGAGTAGCCCAGATCTGTCCCTGAGAATAAGTCACACTCATCTAGCAAAGCTGGAACATTCACTCATCTCCACCATCCTTTCTCACTTGTTTGTTGGCAGCAGTCTCTGCTTTGCTGTTGGTGTGGAGGAAGAGAGAGTTTATAATCTGCTTAAGTACAAAATCACACCCCCCAGCTGCAATTGCTGCTGATGTAGTTGAACTCACTTCTACCTGTGTATTGAAGGAGATGATGTAGAACCCGCAGCTCAGCTGTAGGGTGAATAATGGGATGTCAGCAAATTGGGGGGTTTTATGCAGCTATAACGTGACAGCAGAGGAGATGGAAATTGTTATTAAAGGGCTGGGGTATGTAGTTGAGGCTATGTAATAATAAAATTAAGCAGAAACAATACATCAAACTAATTATTAAACCATAAGTAAATATAAACATTTTGATGTGCTTGTCAGAATGCAAGATTTGACAAATTATCTCTTTTGCCTATGCCATATATGGAGTTGTAGCTATGATACTTTATGCCTACCTGGACCCAACAAAATTATTTGAATTCCCTGTTCCACAGCTTGCAGACTATGGAGATAGAAGCCCAGAAATACCTGAGCAACAGGGGCTGAGACGGACTGCATGGAGAAATTCAAGCCAGACTTTATATTTGACTTTTTGTTTGTGTTGGTGGGAGGACTTTTGCTGTCCTGCCTGAGCACAATGCATAATCAGAGAGTGAAAAGCACTGGGATACAGAAAAGCCCTCAGGTATCCGTAGTATTAGCTTCAATAGCATCAGCACAATTTGCATCTTAAATATCTTTATGGGGACTCTGCAGCTTGTGAATTGTTATATTGGATAACAAAATAGGCTAAATTAAATGTCTTGCATTCTGTGCATTGGTCCAGTTTTTCAATTCACTGATTAAACAGGGTTTCTTTCCTCCCCTATTTCATTCCAAAAATGAAAAAAAAAAAAAAAAATAAAAAAGAAGAAAGAAAAGAAAGCGTGCAAACTAGTTTTAATATCCTCAAATTTCTGCTTCTTCAAACATGACCTTCTTTGACATAGCTAAGAACAAAAATTATCTTCAAAAGCATGCATTTCAGGCCTGTCCCTGTTCATTTTAAAATGATTGCAAATGTCACTTTTAGCATATTTTAATTGCAGTGTAATGGTGCATCACCAGATTTCATAACCTCGCAGTCTGGTTTTTATCACCTCTTACCATTTCTCTTACACATCAAATTCAGCAGGAGTTATGGTTGTTTCTATTAAAACCAAATTAGACCCATGGATAGATGAGAATAATGTTAGATACACAATAAAAATTAGCAGTGTTCATTGCACTCATGGAGTAATTTTCTCCATTATACCATTCTCTGTGTATTTTTAAGTTCTACCTGTTTTGAAAAACCATAGTGTCAAACAGTGGAAGCAACATTGATTCACCACTTGGAGCTACTAACATCCAATGTGAAATCTATGTTGGTGTTTAACAATCCAAAAATATTGGATTCTACCTGATCTACATTAATTTTTCTTTCAAAAGTTTAATTTCATAGAGTAAAATTTAATATGAAATATTGGATTTCTTATGTCATAATCAGCATGTTCACATCCGGGGGCTGTACATATCACCAGCACTTTCACGAACCTCAGTGTACCTGCAAATTGATTGCATTTATTTTTCCAGAGCTTTGTAACTTTAGATCATGTGAATTTACTTCAGTCTTCACAATTTATTATTGCAAGTAGTTTTTTGCATAAAACTCCCAACAATTTGGAGGGGAGGTAATCACTATACAGAGGGACAGCTCTGAACTTCATCAGTAACTAGTCAATTAATAAGGAAGCAAAGCTACTCAGAATCAGCTTGCAGTGTTCACAAATGTTAACACGGAGAGGAACATGGAAAGATAAAACCAATTTGCAAGTTTGCTAGACAAATATTTTCCCTTACAAGTGGCTTAATACTTGGGGAAGCTCACAAAGAGAACTAAGTAGGAAACAAAGTAAATCAACTTCCATAAAGTTGAGTTGCTGAGATGTTATTGCTGTTCACGTTAGGAGAAGAAACCCGAAACTAAATTTTTTCTGCATAAGATTCATGTGGATAGTTTGTTCAGATTCTTTATATTATCTTTATATTATCTGGTTTTATGCTCCATATGATTTTAAAATATGGTTTTGAAACATTTAAAGCAGACAGGAAAAACAAAATATTTCTACCCTGGTTTGCCACTAAAATACAAAACTAGTTACTTTTAACAGTATTGTAGATGCTTCCTTTTATACTGAATGGATACAACACACTGACATTGCATTTATTAACAGAAAATCATCATGCAAAAACTTCTCAAGCAACTCAAACTTCAATATCTGTGATGATTCAAAGCAGTAGGTACATGAATACAAAAACAACTCCAGTCATTCCTGACCTCTAATGGTTTGTTTCTATTATCTATTTGTATCTATTTATCTTTTTTACCCATTCCCACAGCACCTAGAATGAGGAATTCCAGCTCTGCATTGCCCTGGATTTTTTCCCAGTTAGACAGAGAGAACAGATTCACTTCCTGAGTTTGTGGCCCTTCCTCACTATGTCTGCTGATAGAAGAGACTGGAGACTATCCAGAGCTTAGGAACTGGTTTCAGTTCTTGTTGGCAGTAAGGAAAAAATTAACAAGCATTGTGCTAAGATGCCAAAAATCCTTTACTACAGCCTGACAGTACTCCCCTTTGTACTGCCATCTTCATGCTTCTGTTTAGGCACTCCTCAAAGATAAGAGTTTGTATTTAAGCTTCGTGCCATGGTGCATGAGCTATAATTTGGCCATTTGTAAAGTCCAATGTATATTTCAATATCATTTCTTCAGTGTTAGTATCATTGATCTTATGGATCAGAGAGGGGCTGAAGAAAACAGTGAGTGCATCAGTGTTTCCCAGAGAAAAGGCACTGGTGCAGACCGAACCCGGTACCAGTTATTGCACTTTCAGTTTCCCACAGGCTTCCTTTAGACTGTTAGAAATGTCTGGGTGGCTTTAAGCTTACAGTGAAACTCGATGTGGTTCTTCACTAAGCTATTTCTTAATAAAATGTTCCCATTCAATTCAGCCAGCCTTAACTTTCCTAATCCACTTTGCCTATTTCTAATTATGTTGTCTGTAACTTCATAAAGCAGATGAACATCTGTGCCATTTCAATGCCTCCCAGCTGTCCCCAGCTTTGCTTGACCCTGTCATAGGCTGGCAGTGTACAAAACAGTATGTATAGGAGCAGAGAAGGAACACAGGAGGAGCATTGTGTGAGCACGTACTGACTCCAGAAGGATGCACAAACAAAATGCAGGCTACCCTTACATAGAAAGGTCAGGAGGAATTTTTACAAAGACATAAAAAAAGTAATTCACTGACTGTACATTGACCTGCAGCAGGCACAAGCTGAGGAGTCCCAGAAGAAATGAGGGCTGAAAAGTAGCCATGATGAAACCTTCTCATCTGATTGCTTTGTTGACTGCAAGTAGATATGCTAGATTTGATGTTAGCCCTGACCCTGTGACACAGAAAAACAAAAACAGTAATTGCAAAAGGTACTTGAAGCTAGCCAGCTCATTTTCCACAGTGGTGGTCACTGATTGAGAAAGGAAGACAGCAATGTCATAAAGTAAATATGTTGTTTCCCAGGTTACCTCATGTACAAGCAAGATTGACAGTCTGCTTCTTCTCCTTTAACAGTCTCTTTCTATAACCTCTAATATGTTGTCTTAGTCTCATTCAAAGACCTTTGAAGTGACTTTGGAAAGATGACTGAGAGCTGAGACTAGAACTCATAACTACAGCTACATGGAGTATTAATTTTCTTTTTACCATGTGCATCAGGGGAATATGGACATGCTCATCACTAACTTCAAGATGTGAATTAAAAAAAAAAAAAAAGCAGATGTTGAGAGATGAAAAAAGAAAAAAAGATCACTCCATCCTATTGTCTGACTGCTTACCAGTTGGGTTCCACTGCTGATCTCAGGAGAAAAGATTAAGCCACAGTTGCCCCATTTGAGCCACCACTCTGCAAAAGCCAGGTTACACTTATTAACAGAGTGTGCATGAACCTTTTTGTCACCTGCACCAAACAGCTCAAATCAATTATAATAGTGAAGTACTGTCATGTAGAAATACTCCTTAAGCTTGATTGACAGGTTGAACTGCAACAACAGCTTTAGAAGTGAGGTCTCCCATCCTTGCGGGCTTCATGATGTCAATAAAAGAGAGACTACAAATATGAATCAGGATGAACTACCTGCATAAGTTTCAAGATTTGAGAGGAGGTTACAGGTTTTCTTAGGACTGGAAAATGATTGTGTTCTAAAGGGTGATGTATTTATGATTGAAAGATGTGTTCCAGATTTGTCTGAAACAGAAAATACTTCTGTTTTCAGGTAATAAAAATAGTTGTTTTCACTGCAACAAGAGCTTGTATTCATTTTAATAGGATCTTCCTTCTTCAGGAAAATTTCTACTAATATTCAGGTATTTTATGTGTTCAACAATGTTTGGAATCATTAAGACAAGCATCTGATTAAGCAAAGAGTCATAAACAAGGTTTTTTTTTCTATAGGCTTCAGGCATATGAGGAAATTCCATTCAATTCCAAGGAGAGAAAGGGTTAAAGCATTTTTAACTTAGAGACCTGAAGTCTGCTTTTGAATATTCTTGTTCAGCTCAGCAAGTTGCATGTGCTATTAATTTTAATGATGCTATTAAACCAGCAGAGGCCGTCATCTGTTACTGTGCACATCTACAGAGGAAGAGACCCATGCACACTGGCTGTGTCATCCTGAGCAATAGCACATCTGCACTAAAGTGCTCCTTCATGCTGCAGATCTCAACTAGCAGAGGAGATAATAAGACAGGCGAAAGTATGCATGTTTTAAGGACTGGGCTGAAAAAGGAAGATTTCTCAACAGTAAGCAACACAGAAGATAAACAAAAATATCACTAAGATTATAGCCAGTACCTGGTTATTTTGCCTTGAGACATATATATGTATATACATATTTTTATATATGTGTGCATGTAATAAAATAGACTTCCCTAGTCTAATTCTCTGGCCCAAGTTTGAAAGTGACCAGAAAGTAAGATAGTTTGGGTCTTCTTACTGGTTTCAGAGCCTTTTCTGAATCTAAGGATGTCTACACAGTTTATAGGATACAGATAACCTAAGCTGGCTGTAAGAAAACCACAGTAACTGAGCAGACAATGATGCACCTAGCTTTCAGTTAGACTTTATGCAGTGTCCAAGCAATTTTCCAGTTAGTTCAGTTAGTTTTATTCAGTACATACTTTATAGGGGAAAACAGCCCAAGCATTTGAAATTATTAATCACAGTGAGACATTGACAAAATTTTGGAGTTAAGAGTGCATTGCTTTCTTCGCTTAATCATTATGCATGACATCTACCATCCTGGATTGCCGTATGTGGCAGAATAATGTTGAAGATGGGGAAATGGAAGTATTATGGGATTATGACAATTTCAGAAAAAGGCTAGAAAACTAGCATTTCTGAGAAGAACACAAAAATATCAGATGATTTCTCCCAAATGCATTTGATACGGAAAAGTATAATCAATCATAACTCTCAACCTCACTTTGTTATTTTTGTCAGTTTTAATTAGGAAGATACCAGAAGGCTAATGAGGAAAGTATTGTACATGTTAAACAGAGGAGACTGCTTGTCCTAAACATTTCTGAGTGACGATCCAAGAATTCAGCAACTGTGTGTACTGTATATATATGAAGACACAAGGATAATAAGAAGAGGAAAGCAAATAAAATAAGAGCTTCTGCTGGCCATATTTCTTCATCCAGTGCAGGTCTATTTGTGTCATTCAATTATGTGTGCAAATCAGTGCTACTGCTTTATTCAATTTACAATAGAATATTTATTGCAACAGTGCATTGGTTTTAGTACTACTGTGTTCCAGCTTGCCAAGATCATAAGAAGCAATTTCTAAAAGAGCAAAAGAAGAACCTCAATGCCCAAGAAAAACTCTGCCCAATGGAAAAGGACCTTGAAGGGTTAAAACTCAATATTCAAAAGTATGAGAACCCTTCACAGTGCTAGACCTAATTACAAGTCAAAATAACATGTCTCAGGAGGAGGAAGAATATGAAGTCAAAGAATTTTCTGAAACAGTAGTGACAAGAATTTTGGCTGCTCTCATATTTTTTCCCTGAGAGATAATCCTTCTGGGAGTCCTCGTGACTTCAGGACAATTTAATTCAGGGGAATAGGGAGCACAGAATGCAGAAGAAATGACAAACATAACAAAATCAGTCTCTAAGTGCATGCTACAGGCAAATATTTTTCTCCACAGGAGGCAAATTTAGCTCCAGAAATGTGGAAACTGTTTTATTTTAATCCCATAACACAGGAAGTAAACAAAGGACCTAAAACTTCGTGGACATGGAACTGTTGGAAGAAGTCCAGAGGAGGGCCACGAGGATGATTAGGGGACTGGAGCACCTTTCCTATGAAGATAGGATGAGAAAGTTGGGGCTGTTCAGCCTGGAGAAGGCTGCGTGGAGGCCTCATAGCAGCCTTCCAGTATCCGAAGAGGGCCTATAGGGATGCTGGGGAGGGGCTTTTCATTAGAGACTGTAGTGATAGGACAAGGGGTAACTTAAACAGGGGAAGTTTAGATTGGATCTGAGGAAGAAATTCTTTAGTGTAAGGGTGGTGAGGTACTGGAATGGGTTGCCCAGGAAAGTTGTGAATGCTCAGCCCATGGCAGTGTTCAAGGCCAGGTTAGACAGAGCTTTGTGCAACATGGTTTAGTGAGAGGTGTCCCTGCTCATGGCAAGAGGGGTGGAACTAAGTGACCTTAAGGTCCTTTCCAACCCTAGCTGTTCTATGATTCTATGATTGTATGGGAGATGCTTGACTTGGTCCTGACTGTAGGTACTCTAAGATGATAGCAGTCACAGGTGATGTGAGAAGGCATTGCAGGGGAAGGTACTGATAGGATATTTTAAACTAAATCAGAATCAAAAGAGTTTATTCATTTTTTATCAACACATAATCAACTGGCCAATGGTGAACTGTCCTTTCACGGTCAAGATCAGTAGTATGACAGATAATTACAATACTAGACAGTTACAGACATTAATATCTACAGGTGGCTGGGTACCAGATCCCTGCAACGCCCCAGGGGAGGATGTTTGTCCCAGCCTGGGCAGGTTGGTGATGCTACAGGGCAACTTCTGGTAGGCCCAAACCAGGTTTGCTCCTCTGCTCTTCTCATTTCTCTTTCCCCCAGTAAAAATTCCCATCCTGCTTCTTTATTTTTTTTAGGATGATTTTTCATTTCAGAAGTGCCTTTGTAATTCACCAGTTACTGTTTAATATGGCTGATGGTCATCTTCCTACTTAACATGATGAGTCTAGGGCACACGCCCTCCAATTTGCTGTGGTTTATACATGTTCTCTGTGTGCTTTCATGCTCTTTAACACACAGGCACTGCTGTCCAGGCCATTTGCCAACTGGGTCACAAAAGCTCTCCCAACAAAGGGTGCGAGCTACATCACCTCAAACTGGGCCTCTTCCTTTGAATTGTGATATTAAAATGTTGAATTTTGTTGAAAGAAATTAAAAGATGCCATTTGTCTCATAGTTTCCTACTTGAGTTCCCATCTGTTTTTCCCCTCGATGTTTATTCCTTGCATCGAACAATTCTTCCTTTTTCCATGTCTCTGTGTTTATGCTGATAAAACTATCAGTGTAATTTTATATAAATGTCTTTAAATGTGGCTGTTTCTTATATTCATTGCCTGTAGGCTGAAGCCATAAGTCTCTAACATCTATAACTGTCCATCTGGCAGCCATTTTACATTCTGTTCAGAGGAAAAAGTTGCAAAGACTTATGTATTAAGCTTTCTCCTAGAAAATGTGTAGTAGTTGTCTCTGGATGTATAAGGAACATATAAGTGAGCTAAGAGCCTCAAGAAAATATTACAGGGCAAACCATACATTCTTGCCCCTGAAAATTGCATTAGTGATTAGTAGACTAATTGGCCCAATCCCCGTATAATTTTATCTCATTTTCTTTTCTCCTTCCCTAGCGTGTAAGACAAGTCCATTAGCTGACTACTATTGTAATTTTGGCATGCATGTTCATAGTGGATCTGAATATCCATTATTACTGAAAAAAACATAGGAATCTCTCTATTAATATTTTTTTATGCAAAAAGGAAATTTAAAGAGGATGTTATTAGGATCCCAAAGAGAGTTAGTATTGACTGAAGGATGGCAGCTACATTAGAAGCAGGAGCTGCAGAAAGTTTTAACTCACTTTTCTGAGATTTCTTTATTGTGATTAGACTTCTGCTGTACTGAGATGTATCTTTTGACAGGCCAGGCAAGGAGTTGTAGTACTATGGGGACTATAAGTGTGGATCCTCAAGTATGCTACTGATGTGCTAACATAATTTCATTGATCCCAGTGGAATGTATTATGGTTCATATAGCTGAAGCTTGGTGCAGCTGGCAGTAAAATACACAGAGACCTGCTGTATCTTCCACTTGTTTAAAGTTTATTAGTTCCTGTGCTCAGCCAACTCTACCTCATGCTCACTTATTATTTCTGCAAACATTAACAAATGGAAAAGGTGACGGGAGGCCCTGGCCTCACTTGGAGCTCAGGCAACTTATGATCTTATGCTTCAGTGCTGTTAAGTTGCCACACGCTGTTGTGCTTCCTGTACTATGTTAAAAATCATCATGCAGATGTCTTTTAACCTCTGTGAGGCATATTACAAAGCTTATCAGCTGTGGGGATTCTTGCTCTTCAATTCTTCTCATCCTACTTCTGCATAAAGACTCTTGGTTACTGAGCTTGCAAGAGACAAATAATTCCTTGGGCCTGGGGACAATTGCCTATTATGAGGTACACTTTTTAATTAAGAGGGCTGAGAGGTAGTGACCTTGCTGTACTTTCTATATACTTTCTGTACTTTCAGGTGGGAGCTAATCAAAATAAACTACAAAGATGTGCTTGTAACAGTACTGGGCCAGCCTCTAAGGCAGACTAAATCAAGTATTTTCACCAGATGAGGATCTAGACCTTTCTTTCCCCCACAAAAAGTAAAAAAGTAACACAAATACATATGATTTAACAGAAACCCTCTTCTTTGATTCCAATTATTTGCAAATGAAGAAGGGGCAACACTATAGTCTGTTATACTATACTATAACACTATATAGTAGGACTGTTACATTCAACCTCTCATTCCTAGGCAAATACTGCTTTCAACAACAGGAAGAAAAGCAGAGAGCATCTCCACTCATGTATTTGATGGTGCTAAAAAGCAGCTTGGAAAACTCCACAACATTTTTGTCCCGTGGCCAAACCACATAAATGAGGCAATCGCAACAACTGTCTTTTTTTTTCTCCCAAGGACATTGAATATTATGCTCAGGGTAGAAGCACTCATACCTGATCAAGACAAGCTAAAGCAGCAGTGAGTACAGCAAAGCATATATGGTGCAGGCAGCTTCTGCAGATCTCTTTACCTTGAAATGCACTACTTTGCGTGTTTTTTTTATGTAGAGAAAAAGGCCAACACCATGATCCCCAGAAACATGAGTAAAACACTCAGAGCTTTCTGCACACCACTTACACAGACTACATATAGGAATGCCAAAATTGATTTGTGATTAATTGACCCCTCAGAGGGGGATCTCTCCAGCTCTCTCGCTTTTCAAATATCACCAAAGTAACCTTTGCAAATGAATTTTTGAACATCTTGGGGTAGATGTACTAAGACACAGGTGAGATCCCACAGCCCATTCTCAGGACTGACAGGGATTCTCAAAGCAAGTGGCATCTCTGCAGACAAGGGTGGACAGGGGTGTAGTTCTTCTGATCACACCTTGATCTCATGATTCCAAACTTGGTTTGGAAACCATGCAGCTCAGACCTAGGCTAGTGAGGAGAGATATGTACATGGGCAGCTTCCCAGGTCAAGGCAGCTTATGTCACTTAGGCTGGGAACAATACATTGTATGTGGTTGTGGAGTGAGACCTTAGCTGCTCTTTGAAAATTTCCACCATTTTTCTCAAAATGGCTGATACCATTAATTCCTTCTTCATTGTCTAAGCCTTATCTGATGCCTGCTTCTAGCTGAATCTCCTCACCCTAAGTGCTGTAATGAAAAGCATTATTTATAAAATATCTCCAGTAAAGCTTTTGACATCTGATTGCAAAGCATTTTCTGTGATTGAGAAAAGTACAGGCTGGATGAATGGGCTTAAATGGGCTGAATATTAGTTGGATTACTAGGCTTAAAGGGCAGCAATGAATAGTTCAGCATCCAGCTGGCAACCAGTAACAAGTGGAGTACAATAAGGGTTGATTCTTGGATGATATTATTCCACATCTTTATCAATGCCTGGATGATCAGAGAGAGTGCATCTTCAGCAAATTTGCAGGTGAAGATGGGAAAGATGGAAATATACCAAATGACTGAAAAACTTCAAGTCACATGGAACTTGATAAACTTGAGGCTGGAGCCAACAGATACCTCACAATGTTCAGAAATGAAAAATACAAGATTTTGAACATGAAATTTCCGAGCTCTATACTTGGCTGCAATAGAAGGAGCATGGCTAGCATATTAGAAGTTCTAGCCTTTTTCTGCTTTCTTATAAGGAATTCACACCTACAATATTACGATCAGTTTTGGGTCCCCTAAATTAAGAAGCTTATTGAAAACACTTTGCTGAGTGCTTACAGAATTGTCAAGGACTTTGTGCATGTAATCTTCAAGAAGAGCATGAGGGAGCTGAGTTTGTTTAATCTGGAAAAAAAGAATCCAAAGAAGAATCGAATTTTGGCCTACATGAAGGAGGTTTTTAAATTTGATGGAGCCAAACTCAGCTTAGTAATAACTGCAGGTGGTAAAGCATTCAGCAATACCAATAAAGTGCAGCTTGGGAGGTTGAGCTTTGATATTAGGACAACCATTTTCACCAGAAAGATGATGCAATACTGCAATAGCTTGCCAGGAGAGGCTGTTGAATCTCCAGTCTCTTAGGCTTTCAAAATGCAGCTAAACAATGTTGGGTTTTACATGCCTCGCTGTCAGCAACAGCTCTGCTTGAGGCTGGCTGATGTATTAAGTGCCTCTAGAGGTCTCTGCCAGCCAATGTTTCTATGATTTGTCCCCCATAAGTGCATTGACCACATAGATATGAAAAATGTTTACTGAGTTCATTTTCCCACCTCCCTCTTGTGGCTGTGTTAGTTAATGGTGGTGGAGTTTTATTTTACAGTCAATATGCCATAAAAATCACAACAGAAACAGGAAAAAATACTGGACTGGAAGGAATATCTGAAAGTTTCATCAAATCTCCTTCTCCAAGAGCTGTCTTCAGGGTAAAATCAGGTTGTTCAAGGTTATTCAGCGTTTTGAAGCTCTTTGATCTTTTCAAGCTGTTCCAGTGCTTAACCATTCTCATTATGAAGAACATTTTTTTCCTAATGTGTAATTGAAATATCTCATGTTATAACTTGCTCCTGCTGCCCCTTTTCACTGTGTGTTCTGGAAAGAGCCTGTTTCCTCTGACAGCCGCTCATTAGGACATGGAAATCTACAAGTTAATCCCCTCTTAACTTTCTGTCTCTGGGCTGAATAAACCCAACTCTCTCAATCTCTCCCTCTAAACTGGGTGCTCCAGATCCAGATGAGCATCACTACTACAACAGCATATTTTTGACTTTTGTTAATTTTTTTGCCCCCTAGAACCCACAGGCCTTTTCTTGCAAAGCTTCTTTCTAGCCAATCAGTCTTTGAATAGCAATGCTTTCCTCCAAGTTATCAGTTATTTCCCCAATTTGTTATTTGCTGTAATCAGCATATTTGCTAAATCCACCCAGTTTATATGCAGCTTTTCTGTTGAACTTTTCAGTCCATACCCCTTCAGCCTGGCTACAAGGACATCATGAGAGACTGTGTAAAAAGACTTGCTAAAGGCAAGATAAAAATCATCCACTTCTCTTCCCTCATCCTCAGAATGTACCTTCTTCTCACAGGAAGAAATCAGGTTGGTAAGGCAAGGTTTAACCTTGGCAAATTCAATCTGGCTGTTTCATGTTCTTCATGTGCATGGAAATGGCTTCCTTAGAGAATTCCTCGAGCACTTTCCCAGTGAAGAGACAAGACTGGCTAATCAAATTCCCTTGATTTTCTGTAGATGGGAGAGAATTGCCTTTTTTTCTTTTGCTAGTCTGCAGGGAACACCCAATTGCCACAGAATTATAAATGGATAAAAAGTGGCCTCAAAATGAAGCTGACCAATTCCAGCAGCACCATGCAAAGCATGTAGCAGAGAATTAAATCTATAATTACATTTTCTAAGGGAGCTCAGAAATATCTTTCCCCTTAGCTAAAGCTTACATAGAATTAAGTCAGCAGATTTGGAACAGGGAAGCACTCACTCCTCTCCTTCCATATCACAATTATTAATGCATTATTTTCTAGCTATTTTCAAGAAATTAGGAAGGATATAGAGGCTAAAAATAAAACAAAAAATGGTTTCATTAAAAGATATAAATTATTATTTCAGAAGTAGTTTGGAAAGTGTAAAGTAGGAAAAGCACTGGAGAGAGCAAGAAAAATGTTCTGGATAAGTTTCAGAAACAAAACTGCAAGCAAGTAGAAAAACAAATTGACCTATAAAAAAATCAAAGTTCTTCTGTTGATCTCCAGCAGGCAGCATGTCTCCCTTCATTAGAGGAGTAAGAGAACAGATGAGCTGCCCTTGTTGTTCCTTTTGCATAGCTGCCAGTGATGCAACACACAGGTGTTGCTAACTGTACTCTGCAGAACTCAGATTAAAACCAGATGCAATTTCTTTGATTTTTCCTCTTTTTTCTTTTCCCCCATGTTCTAATCATCTTTATTTGTTTCCCTTTTGCAGTGACATTGATTTTTTTAAAAAAAATTGCATAATTTTCATTGTGCTTCTCTTCACTATATTTATTTTTACAGCTCTCCTGGCATGCTGTTTGGTTATTCAGTGGTACCCAGCATAGATTCCTGACACAGCTTTCCACCTCCTGTCTCGTCTCCTATTTTATTGCCTCCAGACTTACACCTCTAGACATATAGACTCCTATATTCATGTGGCACATATGCAGATAAACCTTATACCACGTCTGGAACTCCAGAGCGTTAATGTAGCACAAAAAATAAGAACACACCATAGAGGTTAGGAAAATGTATTTGTATCAGGAGGGAAAATTATTGAATAGTTTCCCAAGGCAACTTGCAAATTCATCTCTGTTGGATGACTTTTCAGTTAAACTAGCTTATCCCCAGGTCTGGACAGTCAGAGCTAGTGAAATATCTCAGATTATTTCTGCATGCAATCTCTTTTCTGGCTGTTTGCAGAGCAGAAAACTCAGCTGGGTCCTTGTTATCCTGTGTTTCAATTCCTGGTCACCTTCCAAACAACTCTCTCTTTGTTTCCCTCTTGTTCGCTTTGAGCCATACTGTGAGTCCAGAGTTTGTCAGACTCATTGGCATCATTGGAGGTTTATCTCTTCCTTTTACTATCTCCAGAACTAAGTCTCCTGCAGGTTGAAGTCTGAAGTTTATTTCAAACTCCCTAATACGCATTTGCAACTTTTTGCTGCAACCGTTTCTTGCTCCCTGTCTCAGAGAAGTGTAATTGTTGCCCAGTTCCCTCAGCACTGACAGGATCTATGCAGACAATCTTTCTTAATGCGTGGTGTCCCATTTTAATGTCAGCCTCGGAGATGGAGACCCACAGGCTGAGAAGTGCTCCTGTCACTGTGTCAATATCCTCCTTTTTGTGATTCTCTTTCAGTCCCTGCTCTCTAACATCAAACATCAGGAATGGACGGTTTATCCCTGTCCTGACAGGGCTCTTCTATTCGATGTAGAACAAGTACACAAGGGCTGCACTTGACATCAGTGGCATATTAAGTTTACAGACACCTTCAGTTTGAGTTGTCATGCTGAGTGTCCCTGTAAACACCCAGGAGCTAGTTTCATTGCTTGATTTCATATCTTCTGAGATCAATCCTGTCCTGATATCTACAAAAATAAGGCAACTGTTCAGCTCTGCCAGCACAACAGCCTCATTTTGATGACCAAAATGCCATTGTTTTGAGAGGAAATTGATTGTTTCTTCTCTCATACTGGATTATAGGTACTTGCAGGGTAGGGAACTGTGTTGTGTGTTCTTGTAGGCAGCACCTAGTACATAACAAAATGGGGCATCACAGCTCTGCTGCTTGCCTTTGTGCTCTAGAGCCCTGGAAAGCACCAGCCTGCTGCCAGCCTCAGCTGTTCCTTCACCAGAGCATCAGTCATGTTCCTCTCAGTTCCCTGGTGGCAGTTAAAAAGCTGGTCTGCAACATCCTCCCATAGTAGGAGCAGCCCACAGGACATGCAAGGAGAAATAAAACTCGAGGCAACCTTCTCCCTCTGCCCAAATCCCTGAGAAGCTGGGTCATTAAATGTACTCCGAGTTTGCCCACCACTCAAAGACTGTTACAGGAAGGAAATTCTCATCCATAGTTCTCACAGGAGCCAGTTCCAAGTAACAGGAATATATGAACTTGTTGTTTTAACAACATTAATACCCAGCACTAATACAGGGGAAGAACTAGAACTGCCAAACCTTCCTGGCAAGGGGTTTTCCTGTGACAGTCAATGTGTTAAATACCAGCATTTCAAAGAAAGAAACAACATGGCTGAATCCTGATAACAGTTTGACTCCAGGAAGAAACATTTGTTTTGCAAGAAATTTTTTCTTTGCTGAAAGAGAGATTCAGGTATTCTTCAGCCTCCTCTTATTTCCTCTCTGATAACTCAGGCAGTCACATAAGGTTGTTTCCAGTCTCTCGTGATGGTGATTTTTTTTCCTTATAACCCCAGAGATACACTTGCTAAATTTTGCCATCCTCTTGATGTGCAGCTTCTTGGCACTGCTGCACAGCACCATGGTTTAATGGGAGGGAACTGCTGGAGTTACGCACTGGCACCTGTTCTCATTCCATTTCCAGATTCTCTTTAGAATGACTGAACTTCTGTTGTGCTGGATATTAAATGGCACTGAATCCTACACTTGGTCAATTCTATTATCCTCTCTCCTGCATTTTAAAAAATAAAAACACAGTTGACCGCCCTGAAATGGTCTTACATTGTTTGCATGGCATACAGATTATATACTGCACACAGTGAATCTAGTGCACAAATATCTAAGCATGTCAGCAGAAACCAGCAACTGGAATATATGCAACGAAACAGCCAGGAAAGCCAATTCCATTAAAAGAAACCCAGGGGCAGAACAGGGACCACAGCCAGGGGAATAGTGCAGCATGTCCCCAGACCCATGAAACTGTGGTGGAGTCACAGGTACCAGTCCTTTGGCATTTCCTCCCCTGCACCTACAGCCTCCATCTCTCATGGATAAGCTGAAGATCAGGTTTAAGAATGGTTATGCTAGGACATGCAACAGACATGAAGAATTCTGGCTTTTAAGTTTTGAAGCTGTTCAATTCCCTGGCTATTTCAGCCCAAGAGCAGGTTCTGCCCACCCATAGTACCTCTCACCTGCGACTTCCTGGGAGTGAGCATCGTGACCCTTCCTAAGCCATGTAAAAGGCACTAGGACAATATGAAAGACTCAGAGGAGCCCAGAATGAATAGATTAATACTTAGCAGCAAGGAGTAGAGAGTGGAAGGGATGGCTGCTTTAACCTGTGGTACAGACAAGGCATTGCTATCTCCGCTGGTAGCTGCCAAATGCAGCAGTAGTGTCTATCACAGGCAGCAAGGGAGCACTCTCCTCCCCACTTAAACTGTCTCAGACTCCACTAAAGCTTACGGCACTCAAAACCTACCCTGAGCTTGTTGGGATCTCACTGATGCCCCTCAGCTCTGCACTCTTGTCCTTACCCCAGACTTGCAGTAAACCCCACACTACTTCCTGAACTGAGCACTGTCACAGCAAAAATTAGTTCTGTCATCCTTTTGGATATCATCCTGAAGGTACTTGATCTCATTCCTGACCGCAGTGCTGAAAAGCCTGGAAATAGCTGTGAGAGTGTTTACCTCTGCTGAGGAAGAATGTACTGAATGCCTCCTGCAAACAGCGTGGGCTCTGGGGAGGAGACTCTGAAGAGAATACCTTAGCCATAGTCCTCTGCAGGAGCTGTGCTCTGCAAATTCAGGCAGTACTGAGCCTCCCCGAAATCAAACCCCACACATTAAAGCTTTCAGTAGGCTGACAGAAGTCAATACCAGAGCAGAGATTCAAATGCTTTTCCTTCTTCAGCCAATGCTCTTTCCACTAGATTTCATTCTATCTTACATAACAATTTTAACTACATGAAATCCACCACAAATTTTAAGCTGAAGTGAACTGATTTTCTTTGTAACAGTGGAAACTTCATGCACATGAAGTACATTTAAAAAGCATTTTAAAGGCATTCTGAATATGCCAAAGCTATCTTCTCAACATCTTCTTTGTGGTTTTCCCTGTATTTATGAAAATTCACCAGATTTTGTGACTAAACAACAAAATCAGCATTCTTTTACAAGTCTAGCTTACTTCAGAGTTCTGTCTGCTTTAACCACTGATCAAGACAAAATTTGTTGTCTGCTTATTTCAAAGGGGTCTCTATTATTAGTCTCTATCTTTTGAGCCCAAACTTCATAATTACATAAACATTCAACTAATATTTTAAGAATTATTCTCTTAAAAATTCCGGATGTAAAGCAACCACTTTCCTGCTATATGATAGACTAGTCTTGCAAGGTGGACTGCTTCCAAGTGGCACCATGCATGAGATCTTGCTGATTATCACCTGACATAAATAATCAGGCTGGAAAATAGCTGCTGCTGTAATTGAGTCATTTGGTAGCAAATATTGTTGGAGTCATCTCCTCCCCCCTGGCTCAAGAGGCAGAGTCAGATGAGCAATCAAATCCTTGTACTTGAAATACTCTTAGCATGGAAAACTGCAGTGCTGCTGTTTTGTTTTCCAGAAATTAAAGCCTATCCTCAGGGGAAAGGTGTCATTTAAAGATGAACCAAAATTTATCTATGAATTCAGAGAAGACTGCCAAAGTGAGAATGTCTGAATCAGCCAGTATTGCGATTGATGCTTCACTGGTTTTTGACTTTCCTTGAGTATTTATAATTTCTAAATGTCAAATACAGAAGAGTTTAGCAATGATGCTTGTTGGGAACTTTTATTTGGTGGCACACTATTCCAGCAGTTGCTTACCATCTCCACGTGTAGGGATAAAAGCAAGTGAGAAGCACAAATGTACTGAATCTGATGGTCTACTTTGAAAAATTTAAAGTAGCATCAATCATCTAAGTCAGTCAATTGATCATCATATTGCACACATCAAAGTGTTACAAGGGTAGGGACCAGATAAAACTCTTTTACAGTTCTGCCTTGCAAAGCAGCATGATGGTCTAAGTATATCAGGACAACAAGCTTGTCTCCCCAGGCTCAGCAATACAAGCATAACTTCAGCCTTTCAAAGTACATGAAGCACTATGCATGCATAGTGTTGAAATGGAAGCTTAAAAAATGGAAGGTCGTGTTCCCTCCATCTGAACATTAAATCCCTTCAAGATTAGGCTGCCCTAGATAGAAGTGGCTGTATTCAGCTGTATGGTATCTGTATTACAAAATGTTCTTTGAAATGATCAGGTGGTAAAAGAAGTTTGACTTTACCAAAGAGCCAATGCAAAGAGAAAGGGTTAGATACACTGCCTTTTCTAAGTGCTCAGCCAACGGCACAAGCATGTTTGTTACAGCTACTTGACCTCAGGAATGTCTAACTGTGAGCTCTCTATCTCACTGGAAGATGGGCTTCAAGGAAAGGGCAAAGCCCAGAAAGCATAGGGTATAAGGTCTTTATCTATTCAAATACATAAGCTGGACTTGCCAGTATGCCAGGAATAGTAATCTGCTTGGTAGGATACATCACAGACACCTTTCTTTAAACTAATATTTAGTCACAAATTTAAAAAAATGAGACACAGAAATCTTTGCTAGTTTTTAGTCATTGTAATTTGACATTAGACAGGATTACTTTGCTCTTCCCTGAAGAACAACAACCAGCAGAAAGCCATGTCACAAGTGACTCCAGACCTGTCCTTAGGGAAGAGCTGTCTCTGCTCCCCTCCAGGCCTCACTTTGACCCTTGCTTTTTCTTCCTGCCCATGTTAACACTGTCAGTGTTGCTGTTTCTCACAGTGTTAACCTACCAAAGACAAATCCTGTAGATCACCCACCCCCTCAAAGTGTCTGTGCAAATGACTTCCTGTTTGGCTGTTTCACAACAACCAGTTCCTGGAGTAATGTTGCCTCTCACTTGCATTGTCTAGACAGCCTTTGAGTTGTTGAAGTGACCTGGAGTCCATGCGGAGTCCAGGTTCCACCTAGGCCTCCAATGTGAAACAATGCCAGCCACAGAGACTGATGGCACTGCTGTTATCAGCTGTGCATCACAGTCAATCTGCATGGTTGAGCATCTTCATAAGAAGGAGAGATTGAACCCAGTTCAGTCCAGTTTAATTCAGTTCAACCCACTCTCCATTTCTACTAAAAGAATCCCTGATTATCCTTAAATATTAAGAAAGAAGCTGCTGCTCTTACTGCTTGTGGAAAGGGAAGATAGGTCCGGTATGGCCACCTGAAATTGCAAAGATAATTTTTCTGGGTCTGAATAATACATTGTTGTTCCAATCTAGGGGAAGGAGGGACTTTTCTGGTTTCAGTGAAAACCAGAAATATGTAATTTCTCTTCAGCTTGCTCTGTGATGTGTTTTTAAAGATGGAGAGGTTTAATTTAGACCTTTATGTTGATTTTGGTGTTTGTATATATGTAATACTTAGGAGTTCCTGGAGGCTGTTTTGACCTTCAACTGTAAGACCATACTGTCCTGTCTCTCTCCTTTGAAAACATAGTGGTACAACTTTCCATCATAAGCCTGTGCTTTAGGAAGCATGCAAGTTCTTTTCTGAAAACAGACAAGTGAAATGAGTGAAAAGCTCCACTGCACCTTGTGTAAATGACAACAACACTGCTGTTTGTCATCGAGCAAGGACATAGCCTGAAGGAATATGTGAATATTCCAAAGGATATAACAAAATGGCAACATGAAGCACATTCCTGACACAACTCAACCCACAAGCCGCTCCAGGGCAATAATGACAATTCTGTAATTCAAATTATGTATGTGCATGGGTATTGGTAGCATCACATACCTTGGCAAGGATATAATGAGAAAATAGTAGTCCTGATATCCTTTGCAGGCCTATTTTTGCATTTCTGCTCATATTTAACAGAAATATGTACGACTCTTTTCTTATAGCCTGATCAAAGAGGCAGCTAAAGCTATGAAAGGTTTTACTGACTGGTCTCCAAGGGTGCAGATGAACATCAGTTCTACTCAGGCAAGCACATATTGCAGAGCCAGAGCTCTAGTTTTTTGAACCTCATTGACTGTTTAGCTTTACTCTCTCCAGTTACTGCTCTTGACCAGAATTGTAGTATGCATTTGTCATTAAAATTCCAGCACCATATTCATCTGATAAGAATTCAAACAATAATGAAGGTGCTGGAAAATTAATCTAGCTCTCTGGCAAAAATCAGAGTGATGGGAATTGAAGAAGTGCAAGCTTAATCCATTCTTCTTTGAGTTTCACTGTCATTTCAAGGTCCACCTGGGACAGGTATGTAGGCTGGCTTTTAGGCTGGATGAAATTTATGAGAAGAGATTAATAAGTATCTATTGATTGTGTCTAAGCAAAGACAACTACAGTACACTCATTCAATTCTTTTCAGTGACATGTAGTTTTGATGCCAACGTGTTAACTGGCATAATCAATTTTCTTAAATCAAAACAAGAATAGCTCTGTACCTAAAAGTATGTATTCCCTTGATTTTGTTGTAAGAGGCATAATTTTTGAAATTGTCAAGTGTAAAGGGACTATTAAAAGCAAACCCATGCACAAAGTTATCAATATAAAAGAAGAAAATCAATGTAATTTTTTGTCAGATCCCAAATTGCCTGTCTTAATTCGTTTTTCTATCATTTCTCTTTAAATACCATGAGCATGCACTCAATGGCAGCATAAGGCACAAGGGAATTCCAGGATACTCTGGATGACTTCTGCTCAGTTCTTCAGCGTCATCCAGTCTGAAGATGCCTGTTTCGTCAAAGGCCCATAAGAACGTACAGATGCCTACAATTTACTGTGACTAAATAGTGGTGGCTGAAAATGACAGTTGTAATGACATCCTGGCAATCAGAGCTGAGAATGATTCACATGCTGGTTTTTAAATGGAACAAAGAAGATCAATTGTAGCTCAATTCTGCAGGTGTCGGAAATTGCACTGAGATAAATCACTGTAGAAGACTCATTTATTTTTTGTGGTTTGATGTTACCTCTGGAAAGTAGAAACTCAAAAAAAATTTTGGTTGAACTGAAACAAAACCTTTCAGATATCTTCTGATGAATTGAAAAATAAAATCCAGACTCAAAAGTATTGTGGATTCTACAATTATTTCACTTTCAGATATTCCTCCCATGCTAAATATAAATAAATCTGAAAATAAAGGTAAATTCAAATAAAAACATTTTGGCAATTATTTTTTAAAAAATTACTGGTTTGTGTTTATATCATTATTGTTGTTTTAGAAACTGGAAAATTGGAAAACTTTATGCATTATGAGATGAAATATGCATTGTTTGAAAATAAAAAGTGA
Source organism: Forpus xanthops (assembly GCA_032466535.1). Lineage (NCBI taxonomy): Eukaryota > Metazoa > Chordata > Aves > Psittaciformes > Psittacidae > Forpus > Forpus xanthops. Next base: position 3,170 of record JASSUY010031115.1, on the reverse strand, counting down.
TCTGAAACCTATTGCACAGCTTCACATCTGGGACCTATGTGATATTCACTGTAACTGAAGTTACAGATACCCCTATTGTGTAGTTATTTAAATTTAATTGTAAGGTTTTGCCTCAGATATAATGCTTTGTAGGAAAAAAACTCTTCAGCTCAAGGGTAGCAGTCTTCATCGTATGTGTTTTTATGCAGGCATGTTCATGGTTTAAGCCTCTCAGCCACGCAGTTTTGTTCACTCACTTCCCCCTCTTTCCTCCCTCCCCTCCTGGAGAGATGGGAAGGAGAATTAAAAGAATGCAACTCCTATAGGCTGAGATAAGAACAGTTTAGTACAGGCTGCAGGAGGTGCCCAGACCTTTCTCCTGTGACAGGGACAGGCAGCAGATCTGCCTGCAAAAGCTGTAGGCACCCTTTGCTTAATCCACCTGATGTATTCTATACCTTGGCTTCTGATATTCTCTTGGCAGAATTCACGTAGCCTAAGACACAAACTTGCTGTACTTTTTCAAAGTAACTAGCAACTCTCAGGAAACCAGGGAAAGGCAATAATTTTGAATGAAGTTCATAGGTGTTTTGATGGATATAACTATATAAATAGATTTGATGATTGGCATTTAAAATGAGGTAGTCAGTAGATAATCTAGAATGTTCTCTCCCTCTTTTATCTCATAGTAATGAAGAGGATCTTTAAAACCATCTGTTATTTACTTGCATGTAAGCACAGGACAAATATCTGAGAACTTCAGAAACTGGTAGCATCTGCTACCAGTTTCCTTTCTACACTCTGAGGGTTTTGTGTGTACTAAATACAAATTCTTCTGAGAATTTCCATATTGACAAAAGATGCTGCATCATTCAGTACTTAGTGGTAGACAGTAAACTTCCTCAAATGACAAGTGCCATTGGCCAGTAAGAGGCCAATAAGTATGACACCCTTGTTACTAATAAGTTCTTGGAGGTTATCTTTGCTATGCTAGCAAGAGGACCTCTTTTGTTCTGTTCTGCTTTTGCTCATTTTATCTCTCCAAACAGCCTATTTTCAGGCACTGATGAGTGTGCAGTTCAGTGGAGACATTCCAAAATAAATGGGATTTAATTATTGAGGTTAAATACTAAAGTAACTTGCAATTTTAAATGTGCGAGACTGTATCTGGAAAGGAGAAAATACTTGTAATTAACCACTAAGTCTGTGCTTCTGCCATTCAGGGATTATTGATTCAATGTTTGATTATAAAGCAAATAAAATAAAAGGACATGGTGATACGGGACTGATAATTAATCCAGGGTATTGGGTACTTTAGGTTATCAGTGAACAAACTGGTGTGTGAGTTTGTCCTATTTGACCAACCTACTGTCTTCTGGTGCTTTAGGGAGAAGAGTTTGGGACTCACAATGATGAAGCACTTTCCTGATGAAGTCACTGCTTTACTCCAGAAACTTTTAGTAAGACCCAGTCACTGGGCTGATCAAATCAGGTCTCCAGTAGGACATCTGATACCTGAAAAGGGACTGTCATGCATACTCTATTCATAACATGGCATTTTCTACTTCCGCTGTTGATCACAAATGGGACTGTACTGCATGTGCAAATTACTCACTGCTTTGAGGCTGGAGAAAATAACACAGCTTCTTCATGGTAAGGGGGTGAAAATTAGTTTACTTCTATTCAACATTTTAGGAACCTGAGCCAGAGTTCTGAAATACATAGGGATATGACATACTGGTTTCAGCAGCTTCTGATCTACGCTTTTATACCAATGCTTAAAAGCACACCACACAATGACCAATCCTAAATCAACATTCCTGGCAATACCATTATGTAGAAATAAGGTCTAAGCACTGCTGTATTTTCTGCTTCCAGGCTGAAGGTTGGCAAATTTTGCTCAATAGTTAATGATGCTGGTGATCTAAAAGCAGGCCTGCTATCTCGTTGCAATTCAGGTGTCCTTCATCTTTCTGACACAGTCTTTGTTCTCTTGGATATTACTCTGTCCTGTTAGCTATTTGAAATCCCCACAATGATAAACAGTACTGAGACAAAAAAAATGGAGTCAGCCTCACTGGGTCTGCTCAGTAGCAAGCTTGAAGATATTTTGAATGTAAATCTTGTTCTCAAATTTGCAGACTGCATAGAAAAGAAGGGGGAATGGAAAGAAGAAACCAGACCAGACAGATCAAATTCTAATTTCCAAACATTTGCAGTTTTAGCTCATGGCAGGGATTTTATATGCAGACTAATTAAGTTTTCTGAGAAAGAGACACCAAACACAGCAGCAGCAAAATCTGCTGGTAGCGTACTTCTCTCCTTGTTAATTCTTGGAACCCGAACAACCCAGTCTCTGTTTCAATGCTCTCAAACATGGTTTTTTATTTACCATATTTCACTGATAATTGTTTTATGCAGCAACTTTTATACAAGTGGTTGCTGGATGATTATGCTCCAGATGTCTATTAAAGTTGATGAATGTATTTTGATATTAACATTCTGTAGCATGTAAAACAATTGCAAAAGGACAGATGGCCTCTTGTAATTACTATTTCTGTTAACTATTTATATTTCTGTGTTGTCTTGAACTCAAATATGATGGGAAGGTTGCTATGTGAGATGCTGCTTATTCCCAAAGAAAGAGATGATACCTGGCCAAGGCAAGATCAATTAGATAGTTATGAGGAAGAGAAAAGAAAATTTATTTTCTGATATTGTATGGATAATGTGCTAAGAAAAAAATAAGAAGACCTTAGCTACATTTCTGTTAGCAACTGAAGAGTACTAGGGTTTCTCTCCAGTATCTGGGATAAAATGCATGTGCTTCTTGCATCTTGTGTGAGCTGGCAGGGGCAGGATATAGGAACAACCACAAAACCACAGGCGGTTACCTCACCAACCAGGGGATCCCCAAAGCAGCACTCAGGCAGAGGCATATAGGCATGGAGAAGCTTGGTCCATCAGACTAGCTCTCTTTATGCAGCTTGACATTTATAATGTATGGATATGTGTTGTATGTACACATAAACAGATAAATGTAAACATGTATTTCTAAAACATGATAGTGAAAATATTTCATGAACACAGCAGGGTTAGAAATCCACCATAGAATCATAGAATCATAGAATAGTTAGGGTTGGAAAGGACATTAAGATCATCTAGTTCCAACCCCCCTGCCATGGGCAGGG
>JASSUY010031112.1:0-12328 GCA_032466535.1 Forpus xanthops | reverse complement strand
CCCCCCTGCACCCAGTGCTGTTTGCTGATCTCTATTCTATAAAATCAAGAAATCTGCAAAGTGAGTCATTTATCACAACTGCAGTCCCGGATGAAGAGCCCCTCTCAGCATCCTTATAGCCCCCTTCAGACACTGGAAGCTGCTCTGAGGCCTCCACGCACTCTTCTCCAGGCTGAACAGCCCCAATTCCCTCCATCCTCCTCCCCTCGGGTGCCCTCATTGATGGCAGAGGCTGCATTGGCCCACAAAGGGACAGGGCTGGAAAAGGCACCATCACCCTCCACTGTTAGACCCTCAGTGCTAACCCCAGCATAGCCCCATGCTTAACCCTGCTCTCTATGGGCGCATGGAAGGGGCTGATGTGAAGCAGGAGTCCCCAGCAGCAGCACACATGGCCCCTGGCTCTGCACAACAGCTTCATGGGGCAATGGTGGCTCCTGCTCCCCAGCATTTGCCCTGGGCCACTGCGGTGTCCTCAGTGCCAGACAGCCACGTGGACACAGATCCCAGCACCTCTCATCTGTGCTGAGTGCTGTTTGCTGCTGTTGGGTGCACACAGCCCTGTGCCAGCGCTGTGTTACCACAGTGACAGCCACCAGCTCAGGCCACCAGGTTCAAAGATCACCCTTGGGATGTGAGATGGGGCTGCAGCACAGGGCTGAGCCAGCAGGGCCAGCGTGGCAACCAGGGCCACTGCCTGCTTGCCACTTGGAGCTGGACTTGGAGCTGCACCGAGGTGGGGACAGGGGCAGGCAGCTGGCTCTGAGCAGGGACCTGAGCTGCAGCATACTTTGTGCTGAGGATGAATGGGATGGGTGGATGCTGAGCTCCTCAGGACACGGACCTGAACGGTGTCACTGTTGGCTCAGGGTTTTCAGCCCTTCCAACACGTGCAGTGGGTTCCTCTGCTCACAGGGCACATCACAGCTCTGTACCCTGCCACGCTGGCTGCACGGGGATGCTACCACCAGGGATGAGGCCATGCGAGGCTTCAGGATGTCAGCATCTGCTCAGTGACACAAAGTACCTCGAAGCAAGATGAGGTGTGGGCAACACCATCGGCCTGGCCAGTTCAGCACAGCCTTGGGCTCCTTGCTCTGTGCTGAGCTGGCTCCAGTGCATCAGGCACCCACAGCCTCAGGACAGACACCCAGTGTGAGCGGGGAGCCCCCATGTCCCCCAGGAGAAAGGAACATTGTACTGGGGATGGGCCTATGGTGGCACTCACCTCCTGGAGGGACAGAGCTCTCAGCTCCCCATCCTCTTTGATCTCAGCCCTATTGCTCTGCTCCCTTTGTTCCCAGCGTTTGGCATTGTCGTCCTTGAGAAGGAATTGCATCTTGGGCAAACGGAGCTTTAGGGGAACAATGAGCCATGCTTTGTGCCAAGGTTGTGCTGACAGGCTGCAGATAGGTGTAGCCCTGCCTCACAAGTGGAGCAGCAGAAATCGGAAGAGCAGGATTTCCTCAGATTAGGAGGATTTTCACCACAAACCTGGTGTTGCACAATTGCTCCCAAGCAGATGCTCTGGGTTATCCTCATGGCAATAAATGAACCGCCAAGGGCTGATCCCAGTGGCGATGCTGCTGCAGCAGCTCCCACCAAGCTTGGTGTCCTCAGCAGCCCACGGGTGGTTGGGACTGAGTCACTTGCAGGGTCACCCTTGGCACCAGGACCACGGTGATGGTCTCATGGGCAGGGCCAGAACTCAAACACCCCTCCAACAGTGATGCTGTGCCACCCCAGGCTCCACATCCCAGAACTGGGAACACCACCAGGGGTAACCCTTTATGGGCTGAGACCCAGGCGCTTGCCCTTGGGGACAGGGATAGGGATGGGAGCTGCTCCGGAAGATGACGGCTCTGTCACCCATCTCCCACCCACACCTCCTGCTGCCATGGATCCGTCACAGCCCGGAGCTGAGCAAGCCTGAGCGCACTCAAAACCAGACAGCCCTGCCAGGATGGGGATGCCAGGAGTGGCCTGGGGGCACATGGAGCCGGTGAGGGGCTGTGAGATGCAGCCAAGCTCCTCACCTTGGGGCTGCAGAGCTTCTCCAGGCCTTGGGGCATCTCCCAGCACCAGGCAGGGTGTGCAAATGGGTCCGGGGGGGGTGCGGAGGCAGCAGGATGGGAGCTGTTGATGCATGTGCCTTCCTCTGCTCTGGATTTCAGTGCCTGCTGGATCCACAGTGGGAGGCTGCACTCCAGGGAGCTGCAGCCAGTGGGATCTCGGTGCTGGGGGTGCATCCCCTGCCCCATATGGCGGGTAGGATTTCATGGTGCTTCCATAGCCCGCAGGGACTCGGGCTGGTGTTTCACAAGGGTCCAAGCAGCTGTGGCGGCCACCCAGCAGCTACATGGGGACAAAGGGGACACATTGCATGGCAGCATGCAGCAACCACCCTGCACTGCCCACACTGCTCCCGTGTGAGACCCTAGGGAGTGTGTCATGGGGATGAGGGGGATGACATGGGGCTGGGATGTGCCAACACCAGGGCTCACAGCCTCGGCTGTCCCTGAGGACCACCATGGGGACAGCAGGATGGGCACCCTGGACACCCATCAGGCTCGGGGTGAGTGTGCCCCGTGGGGAAGCCCTTTGAGACTGGAGCCTCAAAGTCCATCCCTGCTGTCAGTGGGGATCCAAAGGGCACGGGGGACCTGGGAACTGCCTTGTGTCATGCACTGGAGCCACGCCAGCAGCTGGGCCAGGGCCGGGGGCACATGCTCGGTGCACATGGGGGGCACAGCAAGGGCCGGCCCTGCCCGTGGGTTCCCCCCAACCCTTGGGGCTCCCCCCACCCCGTGTTTGCGCAGCCGGTGCTGGCACAAGAGGCGCTCGGTTCCTGTTTGCAGAGTGCCTTTAGAGGGCGGATGAAAGGGGTGTGTGGCCCCGACGGCCCTCTCCAGCGCTGCTTTTGCACCTTCAAAGCATCCGGAGGCCCTTGAAGCCGGGACAAGCTCCTGCCTCTCACCGGGAAAAGCCGGAGAGGCCTTTGAGGTCAGCAGGGAGGGGAAGGAGACGTGGCTGGGAGCTGCAGGTTGTAGGAGCCTTTGCTGCTGTGCCTGGAAACGTGCTGGTGTTGGAGCAGGCGGGCAGGGGCGGTGCTGGCTCTGTCCCCAGCCTGCCTCATCCTGCAGGTGTCGGGGCAGGATGAGCCCCTGCAGCAGCGCAGCTGCTACCGTTAGTGCCGACAGAACAGTTTGGCTCCTAAAAGGAAGTGACGGCTTCAGCCGCTCTTCCCAGGGCAGCAAAGGGCTGGGAGCAGTCCCTGGCAGGGAGCAGCCTGGTTGGGGACACCGTGGGACATGCCCAGGGCTCCCAACTGGGCTGGGGACGAGACAGGAGCACGAGAAAGGGATCCGGATGATCCTGGGTTCCATCCGGGATTGGGATGCTCAGGGCTGAGGGCCCGTGGGGTGCAGCAGCCTCTGCCCCTCCGCCCCATGGACGGTGACCGCCCCATGGACGGTGATGTCCTCCCGGTCCCTCGGTCCCATCCGTGACCAGCAGGTGGCGCACAGCACCCGCCGGTGGCGGCGGTCGGAGCCGGGAGGGACCGGGGGGGAACGGGGAAGATGGGGACAGACATCGTGAGGGGCAGCGCTGGTTCGTGCTGGGCTGCACTGGGCTGTACTGGGCTGTACTAGGCTGCACTGGGCTGTACTGGGCTGCACTGGGCTGCACTGGGCTGTACTGGGCAGTGCTGGGCTGTACTGAGCTGTACTGGGCTGTACTGAGCTGTACTGGGCTGTACTGAGCTGTACTGGTCTATATTGGGCTGTACTGAGCTGTACTGGGTTATATTGGGCTGCACTGAGCTGTACTGGTCTATATTGGACTGTACTGAGCTGTACTGGTCTATATTGGGCTGTACTAAGCTGTACTGGGCTGCACTGGGCTGTACTGGGCTGTACTGAGCTGTACTGGGCTATATTGGGCTGTACTGAGCTGTACTGGGTTATATTGGGCTGCACTGAGCTGTACTGGTCTATATTGGGCTGTACCGGGCTATGCTGGGCAGTGCTGGTGTCTGGGCTCCCCCCAACCCCTCCAGGTCCCAGCACCACCGGGCAAGGCAGATCCTGTGGGTCTGACTGCAGCGGATGTCATAAGGAGGGCTGTGGGGCTGGAGCTGGGGAGCACACACTGAGGGGAACGGGGTGGGTTTGTAACAGTACCTGTGTGTGTGTGTGTGTGTGTGTGTGTGTGTGTGTGTGTATGTGTGTGTGTGTATGTGTGTGTTTGTGCATGTATGTGTGTGTGTATGTATGTATGTGTGTATGCGTGTGTGTTTGTGTATGTGTGTGTATGTATGTGCATGTGTGTATGTGTGCGTGTGCATGTATGTATGTATGTGTGCGTGTGCATGTATGTGTGCGTGCGTGTGTGTGTATGTATGTATGTGTGTATGCGTGTGTGTGTGCATGTATGTATGTGTGTATGCGTGTGTGTGTTTGTGTATGTGTGTGTATGTATGTATGTGTGTGCATGTATGTATGTGTGTATGCGTGTGTGTGTGCATGTATGTATGTGTGTATGCGTGTGTGTGCGTTTGTGCATGTGTGTGTGTATGTGTGCGTATGTGTGTGCATGTATGTATGTGTGTGTGCGTGTGCATGTATGTATGTGTGTGTGTAAGGATGCAGCGGTCAGAGCAAGCCACGCGGTGTTTTCACGTTGGTTGTCTCCTGGAAGGACCTTGGCAGCAGAGGGATGGAGCATCCTGCTGGGCTCACCCTGCCCCAGGACACCGCGAGTCCCTTCAGACCCTGAGGCTGAGATTGGGCCACAATGATGTAGGAACTGCACGTGTGAGATGGGCTCTGCCGCATCCCAGCCCAGCCCTGGTGTCACCAGGAGCTCCCAGACACCCCTGTGGGGTCACAGCCCTGCAGCAGCCGTGCTGCCAGTATCACATCCCTTCGTGCACAGACAACGTTCCTCAAGTGCAGGTGCCACGTCCTCCAATGCTGGTTCCTTGGTCAATGCTGGCCAGGCCTGCGGGGGCTTTGAGGAGGATGTGGCTCTGGGTGGCACTCAGGGTGATGCCCTGGACTGGGCACAAACACTAAGGGACCCCACTGCTGCCCAGGGCTGGAGCCGCTCTGGGAATGGATGCACAGTGATAGTGTCTGCAGCAGAGGGTGGTGGCCATGGGACGGTGAGGGCTTGGGACCCCAATGGGCAGTGGGGGGATGGCCAGGTTGGTGAAAAGGCACTTGGGGTGGCCCCTGGCAGTGGGCGATGGTTCCCTGTGACTTGTCCCCATTTGTTCAGCTTGCTTTGCCATCACACTGACCTGGATGTTCCCAGGCTGATGGCATCGCTGTGCTTGGCCCGAGTGTCCTCAGCCAAAGTCTTCCTCACAAAGGGGGGACCCCAAACTGTGACCTTCTCGATGGACATCGAGAGCTGGCAGGATGCTCAGGGGGCAGCGAGGGTCTCCCAGCCCAGCGCAAGGGGTGGCCACTGGTTAATAGCCCCCTTACCGTCCCCGTTAGCATCACCGTTGGTTAGGGGAGAACCGCGACATCACCCACACCGTGCCCCCCCCACAAAGAAGGCGGGAAAACGGCAGGTTCCCGCCCTCTATGCAAATCCCATCCCGGCGATTGGTAGGCAGGCGGGGCCGGTGCCCTGCATAGGCTATAAGAGAGGGGGGGAAACAATGCCCCCTCCGTCCCGGGTCGGGGGCTGGCGCCGGGCGGAGTGTGTGCAGTGGGGTGGGGATTTCCCCTTCATCCATGGGGCTGGGGGTGCCCCTTTGCTGAGCGGGGCTGCAGGTCGAGCGGGGGGAGTGCCCCCTTTTCTTGCTATTCCCCCGTCCCCATGCAGAGATGGAGTTTGACTCGTACCAACACTACTTCTACGACCACGACTCCCAGGAGGATTTCCACCGCTCCACGGCGCCCAGCGAGGACATCTGGAAGAAGTTCGAGCTGGTCCCCACTCCCCGCATGTCTCCTTTGGGTGTCCCCGGGCCGGAGGAGCGCTCGGGAGGGCTCTCCCGGTACTACCGGCCCGGGGAAGAGCCGGAGTATCTCATAGGGACGAGCGAGATCTTGGGGAACCTGAGCGCTTTCATCCTCAAGGACTGCATGTGGAGCGGGTTTTCAGCCCGGGAGCGGCTGGAGAAGGCGATGACAGAGAAACTTTCCACGGGCACGCAGAGGGCCAACCCTCACAAACCCTCCTTCGCGCAGGATTTGGGGTTCAGCAGCTCCGTCAGTGAGTGCGTGGATCCCGCCGCCGTCTTCCTTTGCCCGTTGGCCGAGAGCAAAATCCCAGCGTCCTCGGGATCCGAGGGTCAAAGCGATTCCGGTAAGGACGGGGTCCCGGTGGGGGGGGGTTCCCTCTGCCCCGGCCGCCTTCTGCCCGTGGTGCTCCCGTGGATCGGACACGCGTGTCTCCAGCCGGGCAGCGCCTTTGTTGCGGGCCCCGGCCCCACGGACAAAGCGGGTTCGGCTGCTCCCCTTCCCCTCTTCCACAACGGGGTGCGTGGAGCTCGGGAGGGGTCCCCCTTCCCTCGTCCCGTCCCCACGGGACCCTCGCGGGCACATTGGTGTGGGGACACCAGGACACCGTGGGGCTTTGGGAGTCGCGGTTTTCCCGCCCTGGGGCTCACTTTCCCGGGAACAAAAAGCAAAGTTCCCCCCCCCCCCCCGGGGCTCTGTGGGACGAGCGGGGACATCGCGCACCCTCCGCTGCGTGGGTTGGGACGGCGTTAACACGGGGCTGTGGAGCGGATGGATCTGTGACCCGAGGGCAGTGCGGGGCCTCATCCCTCTGTTTACAGCCACAACACTTGGGTCCCCCCCAGACCCATCCGCCCGGGGGGGTGCGTACTTCCCGCGCTCCCACTGAAGCCGGGATCACTGTGGGAGCGCTGACGCGGCCCCGCGGTGCTTTGACCCCGTTAATAAATCCCCGGGGCCGCGCGGTGAATCACGGTGCGAAACGGGCGCTTAATGCCGTTGGGAGCCCGAGGTCGGGGACCGTAAGAGGCTTAAACCCAAACGGTGGGAGCTGTCCTGGGGGGGGTCCCGGTCCGGAGCCGGTGGCGCCACGTGGGCGACGAACAAAAAGCAACAGATTGCAAACAATGAGAGCGGCAGCGCTGACGGGCAGGGGCGAGGGCCAATGGGATCGCGCGGCAGCCGGCCGGCCCCGCCGGATAGCCAATGGGAGGCTCGGGTGGGCGGGGTTTAGCTTCCCGACTTTTATTAATGAGGGGCTGCGTGGGAAGGGGGGGGTTATGTTGTGTGCGCACGTGGCTGAGACCGGCAGTGTTGTGACACTGATGGATCCTTAAGGGTGTCCCCAGTGCCTTCAGTACCTGGGGTTTACTGGGTAGAACCCCCCCGATGGGGATGTGTGGGGCCGGGGTGTGGGTTGGGGGTCACAAGCAGGAGGGTGCCCCGGGGCCCAGCTCCGGGTCGGGGGTCACGAGCAGGAGGATGCCCCGGGGCCCAGCTCCGGGTTGGGGGTCACAAGCAGGAGGATGCCCCTTGGCCCAGCTCCGGGTTGGGGGTCACAAGCAGGAGGATGCCCCTTGGCCCAGCTCCGGGTTGGGGGTCACAAGCAGGAGGATGCCCTGGGGCCCAGCTCCGGGTTGGGGGTTACAAGCAGGAGGGTGCCCTGGGGTGCATCTCCTGTGGCCACCACTGGTGCTGTCACAGAGAGCTGGGGACCATTCCCTGCCCACGGCGTTGAGCATCGCAGGGCACCTTTAGCAAGTGGCTCTATTTCCCCCCAGCAAAAGTAAGGGAAAAGATGGAAGCGCATCCCTAAAGCAAGAGTGATGGAAGTTTCACCTGGAGCCAGGTGACCATGCTGTCCCCAGGGCCCACCTTTGTGCCTCTGGACCTTGCTGGGGCAGGACAGCCTCAATGACACCAGGCAGGGTGCTTTGGGTCCGGTTATGCTTTATTTGGGTCTTGCTATTCACAGCTGTGATATACACACACACACTGCCTCCTGGGCTTGGGATGCCTTGAGGTTCACCAAGTCTGTTGGAGGGATCCTATTGCCTCTCCCTGCCCACTGCACTGTGGGGGACTGTCCCTGCTGTCCCCAGGAAGCCTGAGCTGAATGGGGCTTATCACCTGTGAGAAGTAACAAGTCACTGGAGTGAGAAGCTGCTGCTAAGGGGAACAAAAGGCAGCTCTGCCCCTCATTTACAATTCCAATGGACCAGGAGAGGACCTGACAATGATGAACTTTGGAGTTAGGCTGCCCCAGGTCCCCAGCATCCTGCTGCTCCTGTCCCCACCCCTGGGTTCGTAGGCTTGGGTGTTTCTTGCCTGCTGATCCTTAATCCTGGATACATGCTGCTCCTGGTGCTGAAGTGAGGCAGAGGAAAAGCCCCATTCAATTTTGGGAGGCCAGGCACATGAATGTGGAGGGAAGGATTCCCATGGGATGATATTGGCAGAGCCCTTAAATCACAGCCTCTTCTGGAGGTTGTAGAGTGGCTTTGCAGCGCACTAGCAAGCTTTCATGGGATGGCAGTGGGGAGGTCTGGCAGGGTGGGGGGTGCCCAGGGCCTCCAGCTGATGAGCTTCTCCTTTTCCCATGTCCATTTGGAGCAGAAGGCGAAGAGATCGATGTGGTGACAGTGGAGAAGAGGCAATCGCTCAGCCTGAGGAAGCCGGTCACCATCACGCTGCGTGCCGACCCCTTGGACCCCTGCATGAAACGCTTCCACATCTCCGTCCATCAGCAGCAGCACAACTACGCCGCCCGCTCCCCTCCGGACACATGTCCCCTGCCGGAGCCACCCCAGCAGGATGACAAGCCCCAAAGCACCTCAGAGCCGGCTCCTGCCACCACGCTGCCTGAACCCAGCTTGCCCAAAGCCGGCAGCAGCCCCGGTTCTGACAGCGAGGATGTGGCCAAGAGGAAAAACCACAACTACCTGGAGCGCAAGCGGCGCAATGACCTGCGCTCGCGCTTCCTGGCGCTGCGGGATCAGGTGCCCGGGCTCGCCAGCTGCCCCAAGACCCCCAAAGTGGTGATCCTGAGCAAGTCCTCCGAGTACCTGCAGTCGCTCCTCGCTGCCGAGAGGAGGATGGTGGCTGAGAAGCGGCAGCTCCGGCTGCGGCAGACCCAGCTGCTCAAACGGATTGCTCACCTCAAGGGGCAGTAGCACCCGGCTGCACCCCCGGCTCCCCCAGACCCCTGTTCCCTCACAGTTTGCACATTTCTTAACGTTGTTGTTTGGTTCAGTTGTTGAACTGCCGGCCCCAGAGGGCTGGAGCATGAGGTGGTTGCTGTACGTGGGGTGGATGCGGTGCTGTTCCCGGACGCAGCAGAGGTCCCCCTCTGTGGCATTGCCTGCCTTGGCACCGGGTGCTGCAAGATTTCCCCTGTCCCTCTGTGAAGCTTTCTCAAGTGAGTGCTTTGGTTCATGGGCTCAATTCTGTTCCACTCCCTGGCAGCCCCTGCTCTGCTCTTTGTCACTAACAGAGCTGCTGGGAGTTCTTAGGGCATCCATCTCGCCCTGGAAATGCCAAGTAACCTTTGGCTCATGGAAGCAGGCAGAGGTAGACATGGACATCCCAGCGCAGGGCTCACCTCTGAATGGATCCCAATGGAGGTGGTGATGGCAGGATGTCTCTCACTGGGGTTTACAGTGCCCTGTGGGCAATCCCCTTTCTTGGCTGGACCGTACCTCACTTTCTTACCACATCATGCAGTAGCTTGTCTTGGATTTTATGTTCTAGAAACTGCTGCTGTAACTGCAAGTCTTATACTGGAGGCTGTGTTTTTATACTGTATTTTTGTACCACTTTTTGAGAAGTATTGGTGAAGAGTTTGCTTTTTTTATATATATATATATAAAAACCTCTTGTTTTGGAGGGGGGTTCTTGCTGTGGGGAGGGCTCAGTCCTGCTGCACTTTAGGGAGATCAGGAAGGGGCTGGCTCCTGCTGGACCCTTGAACTGAGTCCTCGCTGAGGTTGGTTCCCCCCCTCCAAACCACCCATTTGCAATAATGGGGTTTTTCCCCTCTCCCATCCTTGTGTCTTCCTTTCCCACCCCTGCAGCTGCTCCCTCACCAGCAGCCACTGAACATCCCCTGTGAAGCATTGGGCTTTGGAGGGGGCATGGGGCATCTGTGCTGCGTTTGAGGCTTTCCCCTGCCTGTGCCATCCTGCAGTGGGGTATGTGCTGGTGTGGTCCCTTGTCCCCTCCTGGGGTGTTGGCAGGGGTGGCCCCACAGGGCAGCACCCTTGGGTCCCTGCTGACCTGCTGAGAACTGTTAGCGTTAACACTGTGGTTGGATTTAGCACTTTCTTCATTACCTCACACTTCATAAATAAATACGTTTGCAACAACCTGGGTTGGCTTTTTCCATGCAGGCGGCTGTGGGGTTCTGGGCACGGGGACATGATGCTCCTTGGGGTGTGACCCTTGTTTCGGGGTGTCCCTGATACAGAAATGAATCCGTTTGCACCAGGACTTGGCTACCAACAAGACCGAGTCCTTTGTCCTGACTTTCTCCCAGCAGTTGAAACAGAAGTGGGACCAGGGAAACAAATCACCTGGATTACTTTTCCTCCTTTTAAGTGGCTTTATTGGCAAGGAGGGGCAGGGAGCCCATGCTGAGCTCTGAGAAGGCTTGCATGTAACTATAAACCCCCCTAATGGGGCTCAGGGCAGTCAGTGTGGGGTGACCACTGCCCCTTGGGGCTGGGGCTGTGATTGGCAGTAACCCTATAGGGAGGGGGGGAATACAATCCGCTCACTTCAAGGGGCATTGGAGATCTTCATCTCCCCAGATCTGCCAAGTGGATGAAATTATATACACGTGTGTGCTCTCCTTGCTGCCCCAAACTTGATGTGTTTGGGTTTCCTTCATGCTGATGGTGAAAGTCTTGCTTTAAATGCAAAAGGGACACAGGTTTCTGTTACTGCTGAGCAGGCAGAAGAGCTGCTGCAGGAGATGCAGTCACCTGGGGGAAGCAGCAATTCCACCCTGCAGGAATCCTCTGCTCCCATTCCCTTCAGCTCCGGCAACATCTCACACTCGCTGCGTGTTGCATCATGCTGTGTCAAAGCCTTTTAGGGCTGCATTAAAAGGCACTCGCAGGAACCACAGCTTAAACACAGAGCAGGGTGACCTAAATCTGACACTTTGCCCATGTGCAGGGAACAAAGCCCAGCTGCACCGATCCCTCAATGGTTTATTTCTGCTGTGTGCACACTGACACTTGCACACCGGTGTCTCTTGAGCTCAAGGTGAGCCTCACAGTAAGGTTTTTGGCAGGGGTTGCTTTTGCTCCTCATGCTGAAGGCATCCAGGATGTTGAAAACGTTCTTCTCTCTTGGACATAATGTGCAGATCCGTGGCCCAAGCAGGGACCATCACCAGGAGAAGATGCGGTTGGTCTTAACTACAACGTACCTTTGATTTCTCCTGCTTAGAGCCCACAAACCTAAATATATATACACGTGAAACTTCCATGGTTACTAACAGAGATGTCTCCTCTTGTATTGCCGTGAGGGGAGCAGACTGACAGCACCCGTAAGTGAGCACACAAGCCTCCTCAGTGCTCTGATGTGCCAGTGTCGGCTGGGACCATCCCGATGCAGCATTTCCAGCCCTGACAGTTCTGTCCTTGTGCCATTGCCCTGCTCACCCCCTGCTCCTTGTGCCCCCCCCCGTCCATACCCCCTTTCCTCCTCCCCCCCGCTCACTGTACTCGGGGTTCTCCACCGCGGAGCCGCTTTCACGCCTGGGCTAGCAAATTTTTAGGGCAGTTTCCCGAAGCAGTGATAATCCCCCGCAGCCTCCCCGATCGCTGTTGCTATGGCAGAGGATGTGTGCTGCCGGAGAGATACCCTCCTCCCGCTGTCTCCATAGCAACCGTCTCCCTGCTTTCCCTCCTCTGTTGCCACGGAGACAGCAGCCCGCTCCCCATCTCCCCGTGTTGCCGTGGTGATGGGGAGGACGAGCCTGAGTGGAGGCTGCGGTTGCCACGGCAACGCGCCCCTATCTTGTTGCTATGGCAACAGCCCCTCTCCTCACCCTCCTGCCCTGTTGCTATGGCAACGACATCCTTCCCACCCCAAAAATAAACGGGTACCAGGGGGCAGGACCCCGCTCATGGCCATGCTCGGGTGTGAGAGCCCGGAGGGGGCTGATAAAGGGGTCTGTGGGTCCCGAAGGACCCGCGGAGGATCCGGGGCAGCAGTGGGGATCGGGCCGGTGACCGGAGCCTCACCGGGATGAGGGTCCCGGGGCACAGGGCCCGGCCGCGGCCTCCCCGCCGCTGGCGCCGGCCCCGTCCCGCCCCCAGCCCGCTCGCCCGTCCCCC
>JASSUY010031111.1:0-14788 GCA_032466535.1 Forpus xanthops | reverse complement strand
GGCCCTGGGCTTGCCCGGGCCCCGAGCTCCTCCGGCGCCGGCCCGGCCGTGAGGCGGCCCCGAGCTCCTCCGGCACCGGCACCGGCCCCGGCCCGGCCGTGAGGCGGCCCCGAGCTCCTCCGGCACCGGCCCAGCTATGAAGGAGCCTCGATCCACGGAGCCCACTGGTTCAGTACCGGAGAGCAGCTGTGGCACACTGGCCTCGCTAGAGAAGGGAAGGAGGGGGTTGAAGGATGAGGTTAGTGACACGTTAAATGTGCTTTATCTAGAGCATCTTCCCGTGTTTTCAACACAAAGAGTAAGCAGCAGGCTCATCTGATTCACTTTCGATCCTGGCAAAAGGACAGCACTTGGCAGAGCCACAGGGGGGGCTCAGAAAGCGTTCAAGCTCTTCCTTCCAAAGCAAATGAGGCTGTAGGCAGAAATCATTGCCTTGGCACAGGTATTCAGAATACTCAATAAACCAGAGCACTCCAGTTGCTGCTGCAAACCCTACCTGAGCTGTGGCGGCAAAGGAAAAGATGCTACTGGAATGCCCAGGTAAAGTGAGTGCAGGAAGGAGATGGCAGGAGGAGCTGGGCAGTACCAAGGACAAGGCAGAGCTCCGTTAGTGCAGGCAGAACAGGGAAAAAGAGGAGAAAAGCTGTTCAGTTTCTTAGAGAGGCAGCAGATAGGCTGAATGCTGTCACCCAGTAACAAGAACCCAAGTCCCATCACCATGGCTGCTTCTACCAGCTCTCACACAGCACAAAGTCAGGGTATGAGAACCCACCTTGCAGGTAAAAACAATTCTCAACAGCACAAGCAAGAGCACAGCAGGCATGAACTGGAAACCACAGTGATACAAGAGCTTTCTTCTTCCAAAGACACTCAATACAGAATAGTCTTTCCAGTTGTTGCTTGCAATAAAAATCCCTGTGGCTTAGTTCAAAAGGCAGGGTCACAGTAACAAAGAGAACAGCTAAATAGAACAGACACTTATCTTGGCTACCTCAGTGGCACACCTACTGCAGAACACAGACCTTCAAACCTCTGCATCTGATTCCTTCCAGGGCTGCTCTGTCAGTCAATGTTGAAGATTTCAAAATACAAGTTAGTTACTTTGGTGATAAAATAAATTGTGTGTAGACCTAATGAAATACCAAACTGCTCTGTGATTCTTATTAGGAAATGAAGTTATCCGCAGGAATGCGAAAAGCCACTGCAGCCAGTGAATTGTTCTACAACTAAAGGAAAGCCCAGAGAAAATCAAAGCCAGTTGTCTGCAGAGCACCTGTAAGTACACTGACACCTCCTACACACAGCCAGCACATGCAGGGCATGGGTGATACGCAGCAACAGCTCTGTCTAACACAAAAACCATTTGCTGATCCAGTAATTCTGTGGTTCAGGACAATGACATTCAGGAATCCTAAATTCATGGTGAGGATCACAACTCAAATGCAGAACAACAGTGCAGAGACCAACAAGACAAGTAAGTTTTGATGCTGGAGAAAAATGACAAGACAAAATATAACACTTTATTAAAAATTAGTGTTCTGTTTCCAATTAATGCACTGATAAAGAAAAAACATTTTAACCAAGAGCTAATATGGTTACTGCATTAACTAATTATTTTATCCATAAGGCTGAGCCTTAGAAGTTAGACATAGAAATAAAACCAAGCCTGATACTATAAGAAAACAGCTTAATCCCAGAATGTCAGTTTAAACAAGATCAGAAATCATATTTACTATCCTCTGGATATATTATAGAAATCCAAAGACCTGCACTATTATTAAACAAATTAAGCTTCAATGTCCCTCTGAGGTAGGGGAGGGTCTTACCACCATTTTATTACAGATGAGGAAAAATTATGTACCTACAGAAAACCTAGCTTGCTGTATGTCACTGAGTTAGTAGCAAAGCTGGAAACAAGACTCATGCCCACTCATGGCTTAATAAAACCTCAGCTCTCCTAGCAGAATGGATGGTGTGAAATCTGGCCATAAAGGTTTAATGCCAAGGACTGTCAGAGGATATAATCTAATTGCGTAAGACAGGGACTGCTGGGCCAGACACATTCAGTTAAGGAACACTTCATCGCTATTTCCTAGAGTTAATTTTGTCTGAAAATCAAAAAACCTTGAGAAAAAGAAAATCTGACCAAAACCCCAATCAGCTTTGTGCCAAGCAGAGTGCAGCTTTTCAACAGCTCCATAGTACCAGTTCAATCCATGCACTCCCAGTTTCCATCAGTTATTTTATATTTCAACCAAGAAGTGCAAGAGATAAAAAGCCAGTGGAATGGAACATTACCATAGAATAAATGTCTCCTGCTCCAAAATCTAAATGTCAAGGTGAATGTTAAACATTTAGCTTTGTCTTGGCATTTACGGAGCAGTTGGAGGCTGCTTCCCTGCAGAGCTCTCTCTTCTGACATTATTGCCTAATTAACACTGGTACTGAGAAGCTGTTTAACATCAGACACTCACCCAAGGCACCCCGTCTCCTCCTCTTGTGAAAGACTGAGACTGCTTTGCAGCATGTGAGGACCCCATTACAGAAACATGCACCCCCTCACTACAGTACTGCTGTACAGATGGCAGTTAATGTTGTTAATTCCTTCTCTCAATCAAACATCTGACTGTATAAAAGTTCACTTAAATTTGGGAGTGAAAAGGCCAGTAAGGTTTCAGAAAGAGCTCCAGCAGCTAACGAATGCAAGCTGATGTGGTTAGAATTCATCCATTACAAATGAAGCAAAAAGGCACTTCTTCCTCCTAAAGGACACTACAAATTCACAGACACATCAGTAAACACACCCAGTGTGATGGTCTATGGAGGAATCCATTACAATTCTCTTACCTTGTAGACAAATGCCCATAATTAGAATTCTATACTGTCCTAATAGGGATCATAATTTGACATATATAAAGCCAGCAGACTCTTAGGAAGCACAGTTGGCTGCCCTCTCCAGAGGTGGACAGCTTACCACAAATGAGTGAATGCTGTATTTCAAAACTGCACCATTCTTTTCAGTGCCTCTTTTTCTTTATTATACCAGGTTGTACAATTATGTTCTAGAATGTTCTTGCCAAAACAATGTATAGGCTTTAATTAACTAAAGGATGATTAGGATGAGAATACACAGCATGTGTTGCATCAAAACTAAGATATTTTGAAATTATCAGAACCTGGTAGCACAGAGACTGTAAAAATCTTCATGCCATGATTTTGGTGGAAAGGACATTCAATTAACACCCTGGACTGGTATAGGACTCCAGAGAAAATAGTGTTTTATCACCTGTACTAGAAAAGTGTTCAACCCATGAACTGTGTGACGGCTGCAGCCACATCTGCATTTCATCTACTGAGATTTCATGTAAATGATCCAATTCTGTAAGCTTTTAGGTAAGAAAAACTCCAGGAATTCCAAATTTTATCAAAACCCAGCAGCCACCAAGGGAGGGGATCTCTGTAACACTACATCATTTCAGCCTGGTGCATGTCTGAATAGCACACCTCCTGCTGTTCTCCTGTCTGTCCACCAGTGGAGGGAACCACAGCACTGCCAGTCAAACGTAGCCACGCGTATTTAACTGGGATCTCTCTGCCACATCCTGAAAATCTTATCAGGACAAAGAACACCAAGAGCATGGTTTTGAAATGTCTTTTGAATAGATGTTTATACAACTAGATTTCTACTCTGCGTAAAGCTGACAGACTGACAGTATTCTGTCCGCGCTGGCCAAGTGTTGCTTAACGTCATTCTACCTCCAGTAGTACCTTAATCTAAAAGCAGATGCTTTCTGGTCAGTACTAACTGGGGGCAGAGAAGGGAGAATGAATGGGGATGAGAGAAGTAGGTGAAATAAAGAGACAATCTGCACATAGAACATTCCTAACTGCTTACAGTTCTGATATTCCACAAATACCAAGAAGTTATTTTGCGCTTTTCAGAAGATTCTCACAATCCAGATGGTCCTCAAACAGTTTGTTTCCAAGATTAATTTCATCCAAATTCAAATCTGAAATTAATACTACTTGTTGGCTATGGGAGACAGGGAAAAAACCCAAATAAACCAAAACACAAGCTTTTCTCTGCTTCTTAGACTAATAATTCACAATTTGAATCTAGTTCATGAATGAAAACTGGGAGTACAGAATCTAAACACAGAATGAAATCCTCTGGATTAGCATGTGGATCAGATACTCAATTCTCTTTCATACGCTCCTTCCCATGCTTGTACTACCTACAGAAAAGGAAGGCAAAGATGCCATTTTTCTGTGGATGGCTTCTTTTAAACACAGTTTTGCAAGGCTACCGGCATCACGCACTCTGGTAACAGTCACTATGATAACAACAAAAAATAGTCTAAATCATTTGCCAAGACACAGAAGTGCCACACATGGATTTTAAATGGCACTTACTTGCTACAAGATGAAAAAGGTACAATAGTCTAGATGGAAGCTATTAAGTGCAGACAAAGACCCCATCACTACAGGCTCTGCTGGGAGCTTCAAAGCACCCACCACAGCATAATTTAAATAGCATCCGTGGAGGGGAAAAAATTAAACTATCCACATCACACTCTAGCAGAATTAAAGGGAAAAACCCCACCAAGATCTTTGTCACAACTCACCTTAGCAGCTGCATTTTCAGTGGCACAATAGAAAAACCAGCTGGAAAACAACTTACAATAGCAACATTAAAAGGAAAGAGAGTATTAGAGTTTTAAAGAGGCCTTTCACAAAGAGGCAGGTGCAATACTGGGGCCATGCTGCCTCCTGAATGTGAGGAGAATGAAGAGAATTCCTGACACAAGTAGAGCCCTGGCTGGGCAGTAAAATCCTGACAGTTTGCAGCCATTAGTGTTTTCTTATCAAGCCTCAACAGTTTCAGTTTCAAAAGCCTAGATGAGTGAAAAGCATTTTTATGTTCCCTTCCCTGCTTCTATTACTACCAAACCATTTACCATCTTAATTCTAACTTGTGACTTCACTGTATTCATTTGGGATTATTTTCTTATCAGGCTTTTGCATTAATTTTCTCTTAAACTTGTATGTAAATTTGGCACTGATCAAAACAGTTCCAAACCAACCATTACGGACGCTGAAGCTTCCATGTTCATGTACAACATGGAAACAGCAAAGCAGTTGTGGAGCATGATCCACTGCTGCCACAGCTGCCAGGAGCAGCCATCAAGTGATCACTGTTTAGAGCAGTAACACTAAAATCTGCAACAGATACATACTAACATCTAAAATATAGCAAGGACCTTTCGTACTAAACTTGAAACTGTTTCCAGAGAGCCAGTACACAGATCTGCCTTGACTCCAACCTTCTAGAAGGTCCTTTACAGTTAGCACCCGGCCAAGCACTCAGAAGTGACTATTTCAGTTTAAAATTCAGTACAACCCACCTCTCTCCTGTGCTCAAAGCCTCTTGCAGTTTCATGATAGAACGAGATCTTTATGACTTTTTCTCTTTCCACTTCAACTTCTATGCTTGAGAAGGGATTCAGAGCACAAAACAATTCACCCTTCCCTATGTGAACATCATCTAGCCTTATAGAACACTGTTTAGTCTGTATTTTCCCAGTCACTCCAATTTTTCCCTGGCTGCTTGAGAAATTTCACATCAAATAGCACTTCTGGGCCACAGGAGGAAACTAATGTTAAACTAATTCCCAGACTGCCACTGCTTATATGAACAGGATTACACTATCACAAGCCTCAAGAATGGCAACCCCGCCACGATTTCTTCCTGATGTTTTCTTACTTGAAAAGGTTTCTTCCTTCCCCAAACCCCTTTCCCCATCTCCCAAGACAACTCATAATAGATTTTCCACAAGGGGAGGTTTTCTCACAACTTGACTCTTACCTCTTTGGAAGAACCTGCCTCAGAATTAATGACTTCTAGAGATAAGCCATGTTGGAACACAAACCTTTGAATGTGTACTGGGGCAGGAGGTGGGAGAATCACACCTGCAGTGCACCTGCCTATGGAGTAGCTAACTGTTTCTTCTGAGGGTTGTCGGACAGTGTTTGCTAAGAGTAGTCACGTTCAAGTTCTCTCTGCCTCCTCTTCAGTATCACGATTTAAGAACTTAAAAGTTCTGTTATACAAACCCTAAAAAAGGGCAGGTTATCTGGGAAAAGCTTTTCAAATCCCACCACCTCATTCAGGAAGAGCAGGACTTCTCCAGGAAGCAGGAAACCTGGCAAAGTCTTTAGACATCAAAGAGCAACCACAAACTGTCAGAATCAGTGTTCTGAATTCCATTCCTCATGTGGCATGAAAAGGGATCAGTCTGCATTTAAAGCATGTGGTGCAAAATGAACACCTTTGTCTCTGAAAGCCCTTCGGCCTTTAGTGTTGCTTTGTGCACACAAATGCCCATTTGCTTCTCTACGGAGCAAAGAAGCCAAATGAAGATGAATCCACCGAATCCGACCGATCCCTCCCTACTTCCTGATATCCCTCAAAGAATATCAACATGAGACTTGACACCAACCCCCTTCTCCTCGAAGGACGTGCTAGTGGCCAAGCTGACGATCATCATAGGTGCTGTATCTCTTCACATGGATTCGACGCACTCGGTCACGAAGTTCAAACCCCTCATCATCCTCACTGTGAGACACTTGGCTGCGGCTCCTGCTGGTTGCTTCCAGCAGGGAGTTGTCAGGAACACGTGGGGTTTCATACAGTAAGACATTTAGTGTTTCCTCATAGATTCTTGCCTCAGGGAACTCAACCTACAGAAAAGAGTGCACATCCTTTTTCTGATATATGCAGGATTACATGGCCAAAACACAGCAAACATGCAGAAGGCGTATCAAAGCTTTTCTACTGAGTGATATTGCTTGCCTCTAGCAATTTGGCTTTAGTTATACAAAATCTACATATTTCTGTGATGTACCATCAACGTGACTTTCTTTAAACCACAAGGGGCAGGTGGGAAAACTCCATTACCTTGGTTTGCTTCTTCTCTGTAGCATACACTATAGAGGTACAACAGACTTCAGCAAGTTTCCGACCCTGCCCATAGAAAGACCAGCAGCAGATTTCATCCCCTATAACATCCTTAATGAAAAGCACTCGGCCATTGAATCGGAGCGACAGTTTGTCAAATAGTTCTATGTTCTTCAGTAAGTTGTCATCTGAGTTACTGAAACACAACAACAGAAGGAACATGTTTTTTTTTTCAGTTGGCCATCTCTATGGAATTTATACGCCAGTTCCACCACAGCTTTAAGCATTGATCTAACTGCACACTACAAATAAGTAGTGACTCATTGCCATATGCTGCCAAGAAAAGAGAGGGTACCAGCCAATATCAGATACAAATAAGATGCTTTGATGCCCATGAGCAAACACACCAGCCTTTAGAGGTCAAGTTATGTAATTAACGACAGCACAATCTCCCAAATCATTACATCAACGTGCTATAACTATCTCTTGACTGACGCTCAAGACCACTAAACCACATGTTCACTTCAGCTCTCTTTAGCTTCATAGCAGGAAAAATCCAAAGAGTCAACATGTGTTAGAAGGCCAGCTAAAAGCAAGGTCTTTAGACCCAGAAGCTCCAGGTTCACATCTTGCTGCCAAAAATCTACCCAGAGACAAGAAATCATGCTTTATATGCATCTTGACATTTGCAAGTAGCCCAGGAAGGCAATGAAGTACTTGTGCATCAAGACATTGCTAATGAGACTATCCAACTGGGCCATAAATTTATCTGAGAAACATTTCTGTTCAGAGCTAAATCCAAAAAGAATGATGCACAACCAAAGCCTGTAGCTCCCAAGAATCACTTGATAAAGCAATCTGGGATTCAGCCAGTGAGAAGTTCCAACCTCTGTAAAGCAGCTAAGCTGGGAAAAGAATGTGGAGATCTTCATCCATTTATGTTATTAGACCACACTGACAACATAACTGAGAAAGCTCCTGTTACACTGTGGATTAGGAAGAACAGAAGGAAAAAAATCTTTGCTTGCTAGCAGCCAGCTTGGAATTTTAAGTAAGGATGCCTCATTCAAACACCAGCAAGGCATGCAGATTCATGTGCAAGGTATAATTAGAATCCTCCAGCTAGCTGAGATACCAGCACCTCCTGGTACCTAGGATTCTGTTGCTCTCCTTACTGGTATGTTTTGATTTTTCAGACCAGGTTGAATAATGTGCTCTTTTGTGCTGCTTTAGCATCACAGCTGTAAGCTAAACGGTAACACAGGGAGGAATCTGATACGGCAGATACAGAATGCAGTCTGCTGAAACCAGGCTGCTCTTCAGCACTCCCACAGGTAGCATTTCCTGACTACCTGAAACACCATGATTGTTAGAATCCATCTCTCTGACAGCCAGACACTCAAGTTTGTCTAGAGAAAAAACCTTCCAAGATTGCATCTCAGATGGAAAAGGCTGAAAATGAGACCTGTGCATAGCATAAAGGATCACTTACATCACCTCAATGACTGGCTAGGGAAAACCCAAAGCCATTCTGGTAGCATCTTAACAAAGGGATCATGATATTTACAGCATAAAACGAAATAGCTAATGTTTCTTTATATATGAGGAAAGACAGTAAATTCTTTCTCTGGCCCTATCTGGGTTGTTCCCGAGCAGAACAGGTACTTCCCTTTGTAACGAAATAATTAATTCATTTAGAGGCATTGGAATACCAAACATCTGTAGGTCAAAGAATTCTGGCAGAGGTAGCTGCAGATTCAAAAATCAAGCTAAGCTGATGAGGCAGAGACCAAAGCATTGCATTGACAAGGTAACGCTCTGGTTACTGGTTTGGGTTGCATTACTTAAGTTACACCTAGTTTCAGCCAATATTAATAACCATTGTTCTTATCTCTTGACCCTTGTCTGTTCATCTTTCTTACACAACTAAACTGTACACTCGATTTCAATGGATACAGTCTGCTCTGTTCACACCCCATTCAGATACACATCACTTGAAACTAACTGCACTCAAATCCATAGAAGAACAATGTTGTAAGCAAAAAAAAAAAAAAACAAGTTAAGTGATCCCACATCCTCCTCCACTCCCACAGTCAAAGGAAAACTTCCCCATTCCAGTGGGGAAAAAGCCTGACATACCTGGTGTAGGAGTATTTGTTGTTGCTTCTGTTATAAAGCAGCTTAACAACAGGCTGTTAAGAGAGAAAGGGAAAAAGCAGAAAAGATTAAGGTCTGTGTTTGAAGACATTTAGCAAAAAAAAACAGTTTCTCATTAGGTAGTTGTGGAAAAGCAGTTACTTTCATTGATGATTCTATCAGTCTCTCTTCTTCCTTTGGAGATGTGATAATGGGGATGCTACAGACAGGTTCATACAAGTCTTTTTTGTCCTGTTTTAAAGAAAGAAGAGAGTAAATAAACTCAAGGGAGATAAACACTAAAGACAAGCACTGCTGCTGTCTCCTCCAACCCCTCCGGCCACGTTCCAACCCATGTGATGCAAAGGACAAGCTCCGTGTTGCTACAGCAACCACACAGCACTATCTCAATCTGCACCCATGAATACTGCAGGGAGGTTGCTCAGCCCCAGAAGGCAGCAGGAGTGGAAATAGTGGGATGCAGGTGGATGTCCTTAGCTACAGCAAAGGACTCCGAGCTCAAGTTGTATTTGGTTTCAGTGGGTTTATTCCACCCTTTTTGAAGGCAAGGATAGAAAGGGTTTGCACTAGTTTCTATCAACTCTAAACACTGCCCCATATAATAGCATCAGCCACTATGAACTGAGCATTTGGCAAGAACAGCATGTCACTAAATGGACTTCAGCCTCTTCTGATACAAAAGCAACAACTGAGAGCATGTGGTACAGTCTGTGACTCCAGATTCTTCATGTAGCAAATTAAGGACAGCTCGATAGCTAATTGGAAGGCCTTAGAACATTCTGTTTTTAGAAGAAAGGTTTTTCAATTCCAAATCAGAAGGATTGTCAGTGTGGCTTTGTGGTTTTTTCAGTGGATACAAGAAGTATGTTGAACCCAGTAGGTGAGGCATTTATTAAGTTTTGTACTGCACAAAGCACTCATTTCATAATCTTAAGACTAATAATAAGTTCTATATATGGCATCTGAGCTAACCTTATTCAAAAGTTGGCAGAACAAGCCAATTTCAGTCAGCTGAATGCAAAGACTTGTAAAATGAATAAAGGTACTACAGGCTTACTATTTACAAAACTTATACAAGGAAATGTCCTTAAAGCACTCAGTGTCTCTTACTCAAAGCATCTCGGAATCCCAGGCGTGCACTCAGAGCAAAGGACAACCCTGGCTTTGCTATACGTCCTGGATTTGCTTTCACAACTCACCTGAGTGCTGTCTCATTTTCCTCCAGGCTGTCCTATACATCTAAGACTTGATGCTATCTCTAAGGCCATGAAATACTCTTTCAAGTTGTCTTCTGTCAATTTTACATGCAAAATATCCATGAAAAGCTTTGCAGGCTATTTCTACTTACCTGCAGGGCTGCCTGGCACATGTCCACTAAGCCCTGAATGAGATAATATTTGGCTTCTGCCATTAGCTCTTTGATCTCCTGCCTGTGTTTTGGAAGTGCGATTGTGTCATCCCGGAGATAGTTTAAAATTGCTCCAAAGTGCTTCCCACAACGGTCTATAAGGATCCAGCCTAAAAAATAACCATCACATCATTTCAACAGCCTGAACACTAGGGGGCAAGAAAAAGCTGCTGGGAGAGGTTAAATAAGCCTGATGCTTCCTTAATCACCACATGGTACTCTTCCCATTTCCTTTAGGGAAATCTAACTGACTGCAAGCAAACTGAAGTTGGTTACAGAACAGAAAGTGTTCCAAAGATGCTAAAAGGCAGACTGGCCCAGAAAATCCAGTATGGGGAGAAAGCTGTTCTGGTCTCCAAATAGGAGCCAAGAACATGACAGAGACAGGTCAGGAGGGAACAGAGAAAGGATGCAGGCAGGAAACAGGAGACAGAGAGCTCTCGCAATTGTAAAGCATCCCTGAAGTCACGTTCACTAGGAAACAGGATGTCTGACTTGCCAGCAAACAATGGCCATGTAGGATGCACATCAGCAGAAGGCTTAATATAGTGCCAAGCCCTCTTCCATAATGCAGGAAGCAGCAGCAGAGTGTTATTTTGGGACCTAGGAACAGAAAACAACATAGGAAAGTACGCCAACCACTGCTGGGTCTGCAGCTGTAGCTGTCAGACTGTTTTTCATTGTCAGTTGTTTTCTATTCAGGCTGGGGCTCCTATATGGAGCTGCTGGGCAAACTGGGGTTAGTTGTACTAACACTCAACAAGACCCAGCCAAGGGGAACTGGGGCTGAGTGATATGCAAAACCACAAGGAGCTGTTTCAGCCTGAGTAAACACACTGCTGTGCATCAAGTTTAAACTGATGTCATTTGGGCAGGCAAAAGAGGTTTTGAATGCGAGTGTTCAGGAACACCAAGTGGTTAAATAATTTCCAACCTCTCGCAGCCTCCCCTCCGCAGTGACACAAACCCCATTCCTGAAGAGTCATTTTGCCTTGGACTATGAGAGAAAGGAAAACGAAAGCACTCGTAGCCACTGCTGATACTGATCATCCTTCTTGGTCTACTCTCTACAGCGTAAGGTGGATTTTTATAAAGCCAACCAATAACGAGTGCCCTGCAGGAGGTGATGCACCACTTGAGTGACAGCGAAACACCATCACCGCATCACTGCAAGTGGAACATGCCCCTGGGAGGAGGAAAAAGAAGAGGTTTTGCCATCTCAAGCACAGCTCTGCTGAGATTTGAAGATGGAAACTGAGCATCCCTCCCTATATGCACATTTCCAATGATGCCACTACATGACACGACAGAAATGGCAACCCACAGACTGTCTGTTCAGAACATGAAAGATCTGCACACCAGCTGTGAGCATAGGAAAGAGCCAATCCTTCTGCTCGTTAATTTTAGTAACAAAACAGCACATTTCTATAAAGCACAGAGGATTGATAGCACCAATGGGAACTGGCTGCCTAATGTTCCAATTTATTTTTGGAACATCTCCTACATTCTTAACCCAGCGTAGTCTTGAGGTATTTTAAAGACCACCACCAAACCCCAGTTACAAAACTGCTGTTACAAAATTCTCAACAACAAAAGCCATCTCCTCACCTTCCTTGTCTGTGAGCACCTCCATTCTGCCGCTGAACATGGCCTTCAGCATCGTGTCGTGCCTGGTCAGGACTTGCACCGTGGTGTAATACAAAGAGCCCCCAACATTGAGGCGCACATACTTGTTGCCAAGGCTGCCCCCTTTGAAGCTGCAGGTTTTGGGCTTGGGCCCCCTGGCTGGGCAGAGGGTGGTGGTCAGACATGTGTCCCCCGACATCTCCTTCTGGAGGTAGATGATGACTCTACAGAGCGTGGGCTTGATGGACTCCGCCGTGATTGGTGACTGGTCACAAGTCACCAGAGGAGGACGGCAAGGGAGAAGTTGTCAGAACCATGGGGCCCTTGAAACAGGAAGGCATGAGGTCAGGACAGGAGCCTGGAACATCCGTTTATAACAAACCCATGAAGAGATACATTCAGCAGATTCCCAAGGACACATCTGCACACACTGACAAACAAGGATTTAGCTCTGTCAGACAGCTCATGCAGCAATGAATGCAGTCACATTACAGTTGCCTTCCTGCTTTGAGGCTCACTCAACTTTTCCATGCTTCCTGTTATTTCACCTTCAAGCCTCACACAACATTATGGTCTGAGCTCAAACACTGGCTGGAACCTGTCTCCCTCTCAACTTCCCAGAACACAACTCTTTGTGCAGAGCTGGAACACCAGTGGAGAGCTCCCTGCCCTCCCTTCAGCAGTGTGGGTGCCTGCACCTGCAGGGCTTGGGGGTTTGCTCTTCAACTGGAGGCACTGACAAGTGTCTTTTCTAATGCTTCCACACTTAAATGCTGGGCCATAACGTCCCACTTCTTGGCAACTCCTTTCATCCAAAACTCTTCCTCCTTCATCCTGGAATGCCAAGAGTCAATTATTAAAAAACTAATCAGAAAATTAACACACTCCCCCTGCCAAGAGCCCACTCAGTGGGGCGCCTGTCTCCATTAAAAAGCCAGTGAGACACTCACGGCTGCCTCCTCTCCCCAGGCTCACTGTGCTTTATCTTCCCATCAGCAATAAGCTCAAAACGGAAACAGACAGACAAGGAATGAAACTCTAACAGGCCAGATCCAAAGTTCCGTAACTGGAAAAGTACAAACGCAAGTTTCTCACCCCTCTTTCTTCTAACAGTTACGTTCTCAAAAGCATTTGGCCCTTGGGGTTTTGTTGTTGTTGTTTTAAAACTCTTTCAGACTACAAATGCCTCCTCCCCTCTCTGTCCTGTGCCTATGGCTCATGAGTAACCTTTACAAATAAATAACCTGCTAATTACATTGCTATTCTTCCCACAGCCTCTTCCTTCTCACCCCACCTCAGCTTTCAACAGAGAAAAAGCCCACATCCATCCGTCTGCACAGCAAATTACGTGGCAGCTACAGATGGTATCTTAAAATTGCCAGAGATCTGAATAACTCCTGAACTTGGAACACCACCTAAAACAGCGCTACTCTGCTATTCTTAACTCATTCTAATTAAGCAAATGCTACAACAGCTCTTAAATAACAAGCAACACAGACACCGTGCTGATCATCAGTCACAAACCAGTTCTAAGAATTCTAGTGCCAAAGAGCTCCATTTGTCCACAGACACTTAACTGGGGTTCCCACATTTGCTTTCCATCATGGCAAGCTTCAGCTTGGGCCCATAGCCAGGCAGGACCAAGCTTCTCCGGGCACTCAGTGGCCCATGGGCAAATCGAAGTGACGGGGCACTGCACACGGGACTGGCTAGAGGAGCTTCAAGATCTGTGTGGGAGGGTCACAGGGAACTTCATTCCTCAAACAAAGCAGCTGAGGGGTACCGAGAACTCCCTTAGAACGGCCCAGATTCTGCAAGTAGCACAGTTCCTTCCAACCAGTCACAGATGCTCACTACAACCTGTTACCGCTAAACCAATGCCAGAAACAACTACACCTTGTCTTGCAGTTAAGACCCCAGGTAAAAACAGGGTTCTTAACCTCACGTTTGCCATCAATGTCCAGCTCTGCTTTAACCTTCAGCCATCCATATTTCAGAGAGAGGAGTGTTTGCAAGGACGGCCAGACCGATTCTGCAACGAGAGAGGCCCATGGCCGGAGCTGCCCTACTTCAGCGGTGGCCCATCTGCTCGTACTCACTACAACCAGGCCTTCAGCCCGTTCTACTGCTTCAGGATTTACCTATTCCTCCAGCCAAGCAGAACGTGAGCAGACTGCCCCGCACAGCCAGTCCAGGTAGGGCTCGTTCCCGTTCCTCTAAGGCGGCCGTTAGCCAGCAAGCCAGCAGGCCTTTGCTGCAAACAACAATGGAACCTTACCCACCCCATCAGCACTAGGGGGGGTTCTCCACGCTCATTCCTTCCCGCCCGGTGTGGGAGCGGGAGGGGCCCTCGGAAACAGCTCGGACACCGCCGGAGCCGGGCCCTGCCGACACCTTACCGCGCAAGAGACGGTCCTACGAGGGGGCCCAGCGCCCCGCTGCTCGTACCGGGCCTGCGCGGGACCTTACCCACCGGGGGACGGCAGCGCACAGCGGGGAGAGCTCCGGCTCCCTTCCCGCCCAGGCCCATGGCGCGTGTCCCACCGTGGAGCGCTTCCCCCGGGCCCTCTCCCCGGCCCTGCCCCAGCGCACGCACAGCCTGGGGCCCCGCTCACCCTCCCGCTGCCCCAGGAGCGGCC